>JABUQX010014779.1:67500-92500 GCA_015478945.1 Trachelipus rathkii
ATTTTCTGTTTCACTCATTTCCAGTTTTTACTCATTTTCTGTTTCACTCATTTTCAGTTTTTACTCATTTTCTGTTTAACTCATTTTCAGTTTTAACTCATTTTCTGTTTCACTCATTTTCAGTTTTTACTCATTTTCTGTTTCACTGATTTTCAGTTTTTAATCATTTTCTGTGTCACTCATTTCCAGTTTTTACTCATTTTCTGTTTCACTCATTCTCAGTTTTTACTCATTTTCTGTTTCACTCATTTTCAGTTTTTACTCATTTTCTGTTTCATTCATTTTCAGTTTTTACTAATTTTCTGTTTCACTCATTTTCAGTTTTTACTCATTTTCTGTTTCACTCATTTCCAGTTTTTACTCATTTTCTGTTTCACTCATTTTCAGTTTTTACTCATTTTCTGTTTCACTCATTTTTAGTTTTTACTCATTTTCTGTTTTACTCATTTTCAGTTTTACTCATTTTCTGTTTCACTCATTTTTAGTTTTTACTCATTTTCTGTTTCACTCAATTTCAGTTTTTTACGCATTTTCTGTTTCACTCATTTTCAGTTTTTACTCATTTTCTGTCACTCATTTCCAGTTTTTACACATTTTCTGTTTCACTCATTCTCAGTTTTAACTCATTTTCTGTTTCACTCATTTTTAGGTTTTACTCATTTTCTGTTTCATTCATTTTCAGTTTTTAATCATTTTCTGTTTCACTCATTTTCTATTTCACTCATTTCCAGTTTTTACTCATTTTCTGTTTCACTCATTTTCAGTTTTTACTCATTTTCTGTTTCACTCATTTTCAGTTTTTACTCATTTTCTGTTTCACTCATTTTCAGTTTTTACTCATTTTCTGTTTCACTCATTTTTAGTTTTTACTCATTTTCTGTTTCACTCAATTTCAGTTTTTACTCATTTTCTGTTTCACTCATTTTCAGTTTTTACGCATTTTCTGTTTCACTCATTCTCAGTTTTTATGCATTTTCTGTCTCACTCATTTTCAGTTTTTACTCATTTTCTGTTTCAATCATTTTCAGTTTTTACTCATTTTCTGTGTCACTCATTTTCAGTTTTTACTCATTTTCTGTTTCACTCATTCTCAGTTTTTACTCATTTTCTGTTTCACTCATTTTCAGTTTTTACTCATTTTCTGTTTCACTCATTTTTAGTTTTTACTCATTTTCTGTTTCACTCAATTTCAGTTTTTACTCATTTTCTGATTCACTCATTTTCAGTTTTTACTCATTTTCTGTTTCACTCATTTCCAGTTTTTACTCATTTTCTGTTTCACTCATTTTTAGTTTTTACTCATTTTCTGTTTCACTCAATTTCAGTTTTTACGCATTTTCTGTTTCACTCATTTTCAGATTTTACTCATTTTCTGTCACTCATTTCCAGTTTTTACTCATTTTCTGTTTCACTCATTTTCAGTTTTTACTCATTTTGTTTCATTCATTTTCAGTTTTTACTCATTTTCAGTTTTTATTCATTTTCTGTTTCACTCATTTCCAGTTTTTACTCATTTTCTGTTTCACTCATTTTCAGTTTTTACTCATTTTCTGTTTAACTCATTTTCAGTTTTAACTCATTTTCTGTTTCACTCATTTTCAGTTTTTACTCATTTTCTGTTTCACTGATTTTCAGTTTTTAATCATTTTCTGTGTCACTCATTTCCAGTTTTTACTCATTTTCTGTTTCACTCATTCTCAGTTTTTACTCATTTTCTGTTTCACTCATTTTCAGTTTTTACTCATTTTCTGTTTCATTCATTTTCAGTTTTTACTAATTTTCTGTTTCACTCATTTTCAGTTTTTACTCATTTTCTGTTTCACTCATTTCCAGTTTTTACTAATTTTCTGTTTCACTCATTTTCAGTTTTTACTCATTTTCTGTTTCACTCATTTCCAGTTTTTACTCATTTTCTGCTTCACTCATTTTCAGTTTTTACTCATTTTCTGTTTCACTCATTTTTAGTTTTTACTCATTTTCTGTTTCACTCAATTTCAGTTTTTTACGCATTTTCTGTTTCACTCATTTTCAGTTTTTACTCATTTTCTGTCACTCATTTCCAGTTTTTACACATTTTCTGTTTCACTCATTCTCAGTTTTAACTCATTTTCTGTTTCACTCATTTTTAGGTTTTACTCATTTTCTGTTTCATTCATTTTCAGTTTTTAATCATTTTCTGTTTCACTCATTTTCTATTTCACTCATTTCCAGTTTTTACTCATTTTCTGTTTCACTCATTTTCAGTTTTTACTCATTTTCTGTTTCACTCATTTTTTCAGTTTTTACTCATTTTCTGTTTCACTCATTTTCAGTTATTACTCATTTTCTGTTTTACTCATTTTCAGTTTCACTCATTTTCTGTTTCACTCATTTTCAGTTTTTACTCATTTTCTGTTTCACTCATTTTCAGTTTTTACTCATTTTCTGTTTCACTCATTTTAAGTTTTACTCATTTTCTGTTTCACTCATTCTCAGTTTTTACTCATTTTCTGTTTCACTCATTTTCAGTTTTTACTCATTTTCTGTTTCATTCATTTTCAGTTCTTACTCATTTTCTGTTTCACTCATTTTCTGTTTCACTCATTTTCAGTTTTTACTCATTTTCTGTTTCACTCATTTTAAGTTTTTACTCATTTTCTGTTTCACTCATTTTTAGTTTTTACTCATTTTCTGTTTCACTCAATTTCAGTTTTTACTCATTTTCTGTTTCACTCATTTTCAGTTTTTACTCATTTTCTGTGTCACTCATTTCCAGTTTTTACTCATTTTCTGTTTCACTCATTCTCAGTTTTTACTCATTTTATGTTTCACTCATTTTCAGTTTTTACTCATTTTCTGTTTCATTAATTTTCAGTTTTTACTCATTTTCTGTTTCACTCATTTTCAGTTTTTACTAATTTTCTGTTTCACTCATTTTCAATTTTTACTAATTTTCTGTTTCACTCATTTTCAGTTTTTACTCATTTTCTGTTTCACTCATTTCCAGTTTTTACTCATTTTCTGTTTCACTCATTTTCAGTTTTTACTCATTTTCTATTTTACTCATTTCCAGTTTTTACTCATTTTCTGTTTCACTCATTTTCAGTTTTTACTCATTTTCTGTTCACTCATTATTAGTTTTTACTCATTTTCTGTTTCACTCATTTTCAGTTTTTACTCATTTTATTTAACTCATTTCCAGTTTTTACTCATTTTCTGTTTCACTCATTTTCAGTTTTTACTTATTTTCTGTTTCAGTCATTTTCAGTTTTTACTCATTTTCTGTTTTACTCATTTTCAGTTTTTACTCATTTTCTGTTTCACTCATTTTCAGTTTTTACTCATTTTCTGTTTCACTCATTTTCAGTTATTACTCATTTTCTGTTTTACTCATTTTCAGTTTTACTCATTTTCTGTTTCACTCATTTTCAGTTTTTACTCATTTTCTGTTTCACTCATTTTTTGTTTCACTCATTTTCTGTAACTTTTGCTTGTCAGTTGTTACTGAATTAGTGATTCACACATGTTCAGTTTTTACTCATTTTCTGTGTCACTCATTTCCAGTTTTTACTCATTTTCTGTTTCACTCATTCTCAGTTTTTACTCGCCACTTCAACAATTCAAAGAACAATATATCTCCATTGTCACTATGAAAATTATAAAAATTGCTTTTAATAAAAATTGAGTATATAAATATACTTTATACGCATGTAAGTATTATTTCATTTCACTTAATGCCATTAATGTCATAAATGAAGAGTCATTCCTATGGTTAACTGACCACTACCCCCTTTCAACTATATATATATATATATATATATATATATATATATATATATATATATATATATATATATATATATATATATATATATATATCGATACCCCCTTTCAACTATATATATATATATATGTATAAAAAGGTATATAAAAAAGGTGTAACGTGGCAACAAAATTTTCTCTAGAGAGTTATTGATGGAGGAAGGGTTCTATTTTGGGATGGAAAGGAATGGGGTTGTTGAAGTTTAGATGAGGACTCACTCAATAAGAGGAGTTGTTTATATTTTCTTGTCAATTAGACCAGGCGCCTGCCCTAGTTTACTCATATACTGTATATATATATATATATATATATATATATATATATATATTTATATATATATATATATATATATATATATATATATATCATATATATGTAATAATAATAATATGTGTATGTATGGAGAGCTTACAGGGGGGACAGCTGGACAAGGAGGTATATATATAATATATATATATATAATATATGTAATAATAATATAATATATATGTAATATAATAATAATAGCATATAAATATAATTTAATAATATATATATATATATGTATAATATATATATATATGCTAATATATATATAAATTAATATAATAATAATATATAATATAATAATAATAATAATAATAATAGCATAATAACATATATGTATAGCATAGCTTTGGCCCAATAATAATAATATATATATGTAATATATATATATATATCTTTATGTGTTTCATGATGCAGATAAATATGTGGTATTTTAACAATTTTTTTGATATGGTATTATTACATGATATTAACATTAAATTTGAGTGCTGATGAGCAGGATCAGAAAATTTTAAATAAAAAAAAAAATTAATTATTTAATAATATCGTACGTTTTTACGCATCGTACGTTTGGCAGCGCCCGGGACCGAACGACGTCTCGGGATATTTTCTGTAGTGCAAAAATCTTACCCGAAAAACTTTTACGGCAAAGTAGATTCAAGTCGGTTAGGTCGAAATTTACTGCATCGTCGATCCATATAGGTTAGGTGGCGGTTTACTGCCCTCAAAGTTCAGGTTATGATATGTTTTGTTATGTATACACAGAATTTATATATGAAAAAAAAAATTCGAAACGTATATTACCAAGAAACATTAATTTTTAACCTACCTCAAATTCATTCACATATTAGCACAAAAATGCCTTTTCTTTCTCATGCAAAATGAACGTTTTTGCTTACTTCATTATTAAATTTTTAATTATTTTCAAATTTCGTATCTTTCTCATCAGCATCTTAATTAATTGCTAGATATCATATACTAACAATATTTATAAAAAAAAAAAAAACATTTATCTGCACCATGAAACTCAAGGTTATATATATATATATATATATATATATATATATATATATATATATATATATATATATATATATATATATATATATATATATATATATATATATAACAAACCATAACTCTCAAGGTATATATATATATATATATATATATATATAAGCTAAATGACGCATGAATATTGTTTTAAAGTATGTGCAAAGAAAGCTTTGTTTGTTTGTGTGTGCGTGAGAGGGTGCGTATGTGCGTGTGGGTGTATATTTAGATAGCGAAAGGGTGCAAAAAAATTCCTTCGTGTACTAAATGAGTAAAAACCAGGCACAAATAAGTCAACGAATTTGTTGTTCAATGAACTTGTCAGCTTATTGTTATGCGATTTTAGTTGCACGCACGCACACACAAACACACACACACACATGGATATACTATACATGAATACGTATATTCAAACGTACAGACACATTCTCAACACCAACTTGTTAATAGGGCAATGCGAGGTGCAATTTTTGTTTTTATTTATTTGTTTAAGAAATTCGATACAAATCTCAGAGAAATATTTAATTAAAGGCGTCTTTGTCCTAAGTGATACGTTGCCAGGTTGTCAGAAACCCAAAAGTTGAGTGCTCACTTCCCGATTACCAGATTTACAGTTAATTTGTCCCAGCAGTAATGTTCATATAGAGAGTGTCCCAGTAATTGTTTTGGAATACAATTAATCTCTCGTGACTGTCTTGTTGCCAGATATTCCGCCGATCTTTAAAGTAGTGTTGTCAGATAGTATACTGGTCACTAGTGCATTTCGAAAGATGTCTTGCCTAGTGATGCAGCAGATGTCATTTTTTTCACATCCGCGGATGCGGATGCGAATGTTTGATTTTAACATCCGCGGATGCGGATGCGGATGTTTGATATATATGCTATATATATATATATATATATATATATATATATAAATATATATATATATATATAATAATATAACATACATATATATATATATATTACATATATATAGCATAGCAATTTGGTCACCAAACATTACTCGTTCTTCTTCTTTATCTTGCTATATATATATATATATATATATATATATAACATATACTGCGCTATATGCTCTAACGCCTGTACCTGCTGTATATATGCTGCTGTTTCGAATTTAAGCTGATATGATCATAAATTTGTTACCGAGTTGCGGAACAGGGCTGGCTCAAATGCACCCCACCAACCTCTTTACCCAACCTCCTCCACTAATGAGAGATTTTACAATGAATTATATTCTTTTTGCACTAGTATTGAAATTCAAATATATGAAGGTTGTGCTTGAGAAACGTCAATTTTTTTGCCTTTTCTGCTGAGAGCCTGTTTCCTTTATCATCATATATTAGCCCAGCATTGCTAAATACTCTCTCACTTGGAACACCAGTTGGGGGACAGGCCGAATATTTCCTTGCAAGTTTACTCAAGCGTGGGTAAACATTTTGCTTAACTTTGCAATAACTGATTGGATTATCATTTGCATCTAGTCTTTTTTCTTGGTGATAGTTTTTAATCATTTGCACTATATCTTTTGGTAATGCTTGTGTTTTTTCATCATTACTGGACTGTAGAAAATTTTCCAGTGAATCTGTTATCGATTTGCTTGTAGAAGGTGATAGTTCTGTAGATTTCATTTTTTCCTTTTAATGGATGGCGAATTAATAGACTGTTGATTGAAGTTTTCAACTGCAACACAAAGTGACGATTTAACTTGTTCTAACATTGTGTCACAAAAAACTTGCCTTTATAACGGGGATCTAAGTAAGTTGCAATAGAATGAAGGTCATAAATTTCCACAGAACCAAAGCGTTTTTCTACCTCTAGTTTTATCACATCTTTCATTCTTTTTAAACCGTCATCATTTTCATTTGAAAATGGTTCAAAACGCTTCCTTAGCGCTGAAATTAATGTTATTGCATCGGAAACAGAAGCTGTAGAGGCGCTGATTTTTTTTGGTAAATTCGTCAAATGGTTTCAATAACTTAATGTGGTATGATGTCATCTTCCATATTAGTAAGAATGTTAACTTTGAAATACAAACTGGCGTACAAAGCAAGAGGTTCTCTGAGCGATACCATTCTTTCCATCATATGACATGTACTATTCCAGCAAGTTGGAACGTCTTTGAAAACAGTAAGTTATGGAATATCAAGCCGTTTTTGAATTGCCTTCAACTCATTTTCATTTTCATTTCATAGATTCATCTTAAGTATTTTTATTATAAAATTCTTTATCAAATCTCGACAATAAATATCCGCGCAACATCCGCAGGGTAAAACGCGGATGCGGATGCGGATCTTTAATAATGTGCGGATGCTCCGCGGATGCGGATGCGGATGTTACCTGCATCACCAGTCTTGCCAAAAGGAATAAGGCTGCGATCCACGAAAATCTGTATTTACAAAATCTGTTACTGGAACATTCAGATGCAAATAATATCAACTGACACACACACACACACACACACACACACACACACACACACACACACACACACACACACACACACACCTACACACACACACACATATATATATATATATATATATATATATATATATATATATATATATATATATATATATATATATATATATATATCACTAATAGTAAAATAAATTTTCGACTCCGACTCCATTTCCGACTCTTTAGAAATTCAAATTTGGATTCGACTCCGACTCAATCAGGTTCAAAAAACAAAAAATTCGAGTAAAAGGAATCAGAGTGAATGTAACGAAAGTTTCAACTCAAATCGACTTAAAAGTCAAATTCAAAATTTCTACTCTGACTCGTTGTTACATATTAGTTCTACAATAAAACATTTTTTGTTTCAGCTATTTTCTTTGCTTGCATTGTGTTACCAAACTATCTACCCCTTTCCCCCATTCCGACATTCTACCCCCTCCTACGCCCTTAAACGGTAAAAAATACCAAAAGTTTTTAGGCAAAGTCGATCAGTCTGAAGGCGCATAATAACTCTCAAGTTTCTCTCTATTTTTTGCGGATAGCGGGGGATAATGATCATTGCAGTCATTATGGGTTAGTGTTCCCCTCAGCTCTGTAGCAAGGACATTGAAGAACTGTGGGATAAGTGGTTGGTACATTGCTTGAGGAGGATGGGAAATAAATGAAGCTGTCTCCCCCTTATGCTTCGAACAAACACAAGGGTGAAAGGCTTGGCAGGTGATGATAATACGATTTTAGGTAGTGTATTACTCTTCTTAAGCAGTTTGAAGAGGTAACTAAACTATTATCTCAGAAAATTCTTGTTTGCCAGACGAGATTCCTCTAGTTGCAACGATGAAAAAGCTGTGCTAAATGCTGCGCTATTAAAAGTAGGGACTTTCAAAGGTGACAAAGAAATACTACTAATGCTGGAGATAGATAATAGATTTCAATCTGTAAAACGATTACGCATCTGCAATAGTAACTTTTCTGGATCCAAAGAAACAAAACCAAATTTCTTGAACCACGTGTTTCTAAAGGGTTAAAAATTTATTTAGTATGCCTTATGAAATGCCTGCTAAAGCCAGAAATTTCATCAGCCAATAAAAAGGAAAAGATTGAAGAAACAGACACACATTTACTATCGTTAGCGAAACAGAAGGCAGCGATGAAGAGTCCTGTTCAGAGGTGTGAAGGACACTCTGTCATTGATCGAGAATTATCAAAAGCGAAAACTTTTGGAATCGAATAAAGATCCATACTGGTTTGCTGGCGTGATAATTGTAAAAGTTTTTTTCACATCTTGCAGAACTCGGCAGGGAATGCAGCATGCCCATCAATAAGTGTAGCTGGCGAGCATCTTTTCTGCGATGCAGATCTCATTTACGAAAAAGAGAAGCAAACTCTCCCTTTAAGGGCTCAGAAGCTTTTATTGAAACATAATTTGAAATTATTAATTTCAAGTATTATTCTACATATAATCTTTTTTTCAAATGGGTTTGATGCTGGGGAAAGAGATTGGTGGGGGTGCAAGAGTTGCCAGATTCTCTCAGGGAGAGGCTCTCCCTGTCCAGTTGGTCTAACATTTTCTTGTTGAAACTCTTAACCTAGCCTAGGCATTTTGAAAACCATTTCTTTTTCGCAATTGTTTATCTATTAACACTCTCAGGTAGGTTTTTCGCCCTTTCAGTAGAACTAGCATCTTCTTTCATTAGGCTTCAAAACTCGTTCCCCCAGAGGTCTCCAGAGGATCTTGCTTCTAGGCATAAGATTCTAACACTGGTCCAAGAATATATAAGCAAAAGGAAAGGACCAGGTTGCTAGCTCTGTCGCCCTATAACCATGCGAAGAAAATCTTCCCTTGTCCTGACAGCTACAGAGGCACCAACCTTTGGCACATAACATAGCCCAACCCAACCAGTATAACAACAACTAACCTCATGTTGTATAGCATAACCTTAGCATAACCTTATATAGCCAGCAGCCTTGCCATCTTTCTGCTGCTTTCTTAGCAATAGCAGCAGCATAACAGCATACCTGTATGTATGTTATTATCTGAAGTAATTATTGGCTAAGACTCTAAAATCCTCATCCTCAATCCGCGGATGGTGATGCGGAAAGTCAAAAATCACCATCCGCTACATCTAGTAAAGACATAAAGATGCAGGCGTAGCGCAACACATGACAAACAAATATATTTCAGTTTCGGAAACAAATGTATAACCAATTATAATGAAAATTATTTTTACCTTTATTATAAAACAGCCATTTTAAAAATAACAGTTTATTCTTTCAGTTTCAATAATAATAAATAATAATAATAATAATAATAATAATAATAATAATAATAATAATAATAATAATAATAATAATAATAATAATAATAATAATAATAATAATAATAATAATAATAATAATAATAATAAAAAATAATATTAATAATAATAATAATAATAATAATAATAATAATAATAATAATAATAATAATAATAATAATAATAATAATAATAGTAATAATAATAATAATAATATAATAATAATAATAATAATAATAATAATAATAATAATAATAAAAATAATAATAATAATATAAAAGTTTTTGATTTTATTTCCAAGTTTCTAAATAGTTATTTCTGTACATAGTTTAATTTTCTTAAAATAATCTTTGAAAACAATTTACATGAGAAGAAAAAGATATATTTATTTACATTTCCCGACGCGTTTCGTCTCTAAACTTGAGACATCTTCAGAGGATTAATTCTTGTGAGCGAATGAGTCTTAAGTTAATATATAATAATTAAATCAAATGATATTTAGTCTAACAGATAATACATTAAATTTTATGTTAATGTCTAGACTGAGTGTTTATTGAAGGCCTCCGCAATTTTAAGTTTCTGAGTCTCGCATGATCCGTATAATATTGTGAAGTGTTTAGAAATATTGCTAATAGTTTTGATTGACCATGTGCCGTTTTAAATGTTCTTTCCGATTGCTGGGACTGTAGAGATTGATATGCCCTGTCCGACAATCGATTCGTCGTGTAACAATATATGTCGACACGAGCGAGTCTGACTCAGGGCAGTTAAATTAGTATACAACGTGATGGTTGTCGATCAAAGCATCCTTGTGCTAAAAGAAGATGACAGTTGTTTGGATTTATGGTATAGTCTGACTTTAATTTTGAATTGTCTTTAGTTTTGAGGTAGAGAGTTCAAAAATATTACGAGAGCACTTCTCTTCTTTATTGAAAGTCTATAGCATTAGAAGTTTGAAGAAGAAATTTATCGAATTTTCCTGATTATTTTTACTTTTCTTTATTAAATAATTTTGTAATGGTTTATTAAAATTTTCCTGAATATTGAATATTTCTTCTTCAAAACTTGGCTCATGTTTAGGCTGAATAATTAAAAGAAAAATATATTAAATGAGACTCTAAAGATACCTCAAATAATCGGGCTATTACTGCTAAATCAAACATGCGCTTTCACTAGCAAGGCTGACCAGCTTTCATCGTGTGTGTTTTTGGCCCAACGCCCTGGCATTTGTACGTCTGTATTTACGATCGATCGGGCTGCAAGCGCTATCGCCCAAAATAACATTCAAGCAGCATGGTGGCCATTATTAACAGCTGACTAAACGCTCTGTAATATACGGATCATGTGGTCAGGCGATGCGGGACCATCACGCAGACCGGGCATTAACGCAAATTTAATGTTACCATCTGTTGGTGCATATCATTTGATTTGGTATTAACGCTATGTCGTTAGATTAAACTCACAAGTGGCTAATTGTCTCAACATGTACAAACTTCTTCTCATGTAGTGTTTTCAAAGGCCCATTTTAGAAAATTAAACCTCTGCAGCTGGCACTGACCCAAAGAAAACTGAATAAAATCAAACTTTATAAAATCAAAAAGGCTTTGATATTGAATTCCTAAATAATAATGACATTTTTAATTAATAATAATAATAATAATAATAATAATAATAATAATAATAATAATAATAATAATAATAATAATAATAATAATAATAATAATAATAATAATAATAATAATAATAATAATAATAATAATAGTTCTAAAAAAATTTCGACTCCGACTCCGACTCCGACTCCCCTTACACAGGAATTTTCGACTCCGACTCCGACTCCGACTCCACTTGCACAGAATTTTCGACTCCGACTCCGACTCCGACTCCTGGAAAATTGCACGACTCCACGACTCCGACTCCACGACTCCGACTCCGACTCCGCAGCCCTGATATATACAGTACTTATATATATATATATATATATATGCGAAAATATATATATATATATATATATATATATATATATATATATATATATATATATATGTCAATGTTTTTATCAATCAATTAATAATTTACTCAAGCAATTAATGTAATTAATATTAGAAAAATAATAGGCGGAAAAATAATTATATTTAAAACACTTTGCGGCAACCATCATTAAAAGTATTGATAATAATTATTAATTTACTTCATTTAAAAGCAAATCAATGATCAGAAAATGCTAAAATAATTACCAATAATAATTAATTTTTTGTGTGCAAATATATTTGAGTAAAAAGGTTTACAAAGGGTACTATCACAAAATTGTAAAAATATATGTACAAAAAAAGCTTTTGATAAAAGTTTTTTTTTAATGACATTGTCATCACTTTTGAAGGCAGGGAAGGAAAAGATACAGAAGAAAACCGACCCAAGTTTAAGGCAGACGCAAGTCTCAGATGAGGGCAAACGCAGGCTTTAGAGAGAGAGAGAGAGAGAGAGAGAGAGAGAGAGAGAGAGAGAGAGAGAGAGAGAGAGAGAGAGAGAGAGAGAGAGAGAGAGAGAGAGAGAGAGAGAGAGAGAGAGAGAGAGAGAGAGAGAGAGAGAGATTAAAAAGATTGCGGCAAGGGATTTTATAGAACGAGATGGCTGGAATAAAGGAAGTACCACAACGAGCAAGCGTGAAGTTACCAATCTTCACACAAAATTATGTGAAAAATGAGGCACTTCTTATGATACAAGAACTTCGAAAAGGTAGTAGAATAAGAGCGGTAGCTCCCTCAAGGACCTGCTGCTTGCTGCTGTAGTACCTATAGAAGAGAGAGATAGAGCAAACTTCACGTTACAGAAACAGAGAACCAAGAGAGCTAGGAAAGTAAGGGGCAGTTAATTAGCTTCTAGTCCATAGACTCAACCTTATCTAAAAGAATGAAGAGAAAACCAGACACGAGCGAATAAAGCGAAGAAGATGAAACTTCAAGATTAGTGAAGGCATGTCATACCCTGTCAAAACCCTAGGATACGTCAAGAACAACATAGGACTTCCTATGTCCCTATGCATAAGACCATAAATTAATTAGAAAGGGAAGTTTAGGCGCTTGTTGATCTCGAACGGCGACCGAAAACCATACTGATGATCTAGAACATATTTTCCACTAGAGATCTCCTTGCATCAGAGATAATTATATACGACCTCGATTGTTTAATATTCATATTAAAAAAATCGTTAATATTAGAAAAATTTATTTCAAAACACACACACACACACACACACACACACACACACACACACACACACACACACACACACACACATACACTAACACACACACACTCATATATATATATATATATATATATATATATATATATATATATATATATATATCTCTACATATATATATATGATACTATATATATACTATATATATATATATCCTAACCAAATTTAATA
Source organism: Trachelipus rathkii (assembly GCA_015478945.1). Taxonomy (NCBI): domain Eukaryota; kingdom Metazoa; phylum Arthropoda; class Malacostraca; order Isopoda; family Trachelipodidae; genus Trachelipus; species Trachelipus rathkii. The sequence continues at coordinate 80,855 of JABUQX010014779.1, forward strand.
ATAATGTTCTTTTATATATACGCTCCTTCCCGAAAAAATATTTCAAAGGAATATTACATGCCTTTCGATCATATAACTACAAGTGATAATTATAATCAATTATAATAAATTATATATACCTATATATATATAATAATAACAACCAACAATATAACTATAAATCACTATATCCATAATTTACATATATATATATATATATATATATATATATATATATATATAATATATATATATATATATATATATATATATATATATATATATATATATATATGTATAACTGCTCTTTGACCTATTTGTATAATATATATCTATATATATTATATATATATATACTATTACTGCTCTATAACCTTAATAATATATATATATATATATATATATATATATATATAACTATTCATAAATAATAATTATAATATATATATATATATATATATATATATATATATATATATCTCAAGCACTAGTAATGTTACGCAATTACATATACAATATCTGAAAAAATGACTATTTGACAATCTGCGATTTGTTCCCTCGTTGCCAAGCGAAGAAAACCTACCATGTAAAAGCTCTAGAATTAATCTACCTAATATTGTTCTCTATTTCAAATTAATTTTCGGTCGTTGTGTGTCAAAACTCTTTACTTTTGTCAAAAATATTTCCCCACCCCATTTTGGGTGGCAACCCACACTTTAAGAACCCCTGATCTAGAATACGAGTTATGTATTATTTCAAAGATCTTACTTAGAATACAAGTCAGAAATTTTGGGGAACAGCTAGAAGATTCAGAGCTGCTCTTCTTCGAAATTAGTTGAACATGAGCGCAGTTTCATCATTGAGGAAAAGTATTTGTATTCATGGATAGAGAGTAGAACTGAACGAGGACAGGCGCCAGCTCAGTTAATGACATGGGACACCTGGGAAGGAAAGTAGTTGGGGGAGGGCTGCCAGAATATTTCAGGGTGGAAGAAAAAGAAGAAAAAAAAAAAGACGAAAAAAAATATCCTTTTTAGCAGGAGTGTTAGCAACAGATCGATCAGAGCGCACAAGAAGAAGAAAATTAGATTTACTGACGCTGTTTGAGATAATTTTTGGCAAGAGGACAGAAATTTTTATCAGTAGGAGAACCAGGGAGATCAGCGCACTTCCTTTCAGTGAATGTACGCCTAGTGTGTTTGTAAGATTGACAGGCGAACGAGAGTTTTCCATTCCCGATAAGCGTTATCTCTAGCTTGAATGGCTCGAGAACAAGTGTCATCGAAACAGGGATTTTGGGGAGAGAAATATTTAGTCGAAGAGTGTATGAACCTGCTCATCCCATTAGCAATTGCCGCTCCTACCTTTTTGGCATATTTTGAAAAACCCTCAAAGTCAAAGTAGGGGTCAAAACACTGAAATTTAGCGTACAGCTTAATCAATTACCTTTAAAATACCAGAACGTACGTTTAAGACTGAGTGGAACTACTTGAGAGAGAGAGAGAGAGAGAGAGAGAGAGAGAGAGAGAGAGAGAGAGAGAGAGAGAGAGAGAGAGAGAGAGAGAGAGAGAGAGAGAGAGAGAGAGAGAGAGAGAGTTATAGTTAAGAGCTACAAGATAGTGGTCACAGTTACTGATAGGAAGAAAATTTGTGTATTTATATCGAGAAGGAACTGTGATGAAGCAAATTCAAGAATTTATTAGTACGATCAGGGATATGTGTGAGTTCACTGATCAAGTATTCCAAATTGTTAAGAATACTGAAGGGTTTGATCTTCTCTCCATCTCAGTCAGTATGAGAGGTGACCAAAAACTCAGTGTGGTGTGCATTGAAATTCTTTAAGTTGATAACCTCAGTATTTGGATGAGAAGATATAAACAAACTCTTGATTGGTAAAATTTTCTAAAAGAATTGGAAAATCTGATCTATTAGGAAAGCAGTTACTGAAATACAAAATAGGAAGATATTTTCAGCCACAGAGCATCTACGTTAGGAGATTCACGGTTTTAGAGATGTCTCAAGGTTTTTAGGAAGATATTTTCAGCCACAGAGCATCTACGTTAGGAGATTTGCGGTTTTAAAGATGTCACAATGGTTTTACTGTTTATCTTAGCACAGACCCAGCCTTCAGACGATAATTGTAAAATTAGTTGTAGTTAGAGATATTAAGGTTACTAGACTAGAGAATGGATCTCTAGATAAACGTGTTTCAGACAGAAGTAAGATGTTATGATGAGAGTTAGAAAGGTAATCTTGACGTAAGGCATATAGATAGGCATGAATGGAGATGCGATTAAAGAAAAAAAAATTCAAATGTTTTTTTTTTAACAGCACCTAAAAAACCGCCACATTTTCCGTCCTTTAAAAAAAAAGAAAAAAAACAACTTTATTTCAGGTCTGAATTTGATGGATCAAAAACCATAAAAAGGAACTCGCCCAACCATTTCCAAATTTGCGATAAAAAAAAATAGTTTTCCTCAAATCCGACTTGTAAACTTTTAGGAATAATTTTTTTCATCAGAATAATGAATCATACACTAAAACAAAGATATGACCCAACCATTTCAAATCTGCCGCGTGAAAATGAAAATAAATTGAGTAAAGAATAATGAAAATAATGAAAAATTGTAAAACCAGTTGCTAAAAAAAAAAAAAAAAAAAAAAAAAAAAAAAAAAAAAAAAATTTTAGATATTTTTCTTTTTTTTGGCAATTCTAGTTAAAAAAAAAAAAAAAACATTTTAGATTTTTTTCTTTTTTTGGCAAATGTACAGAAAAAAAAACCATATCGCCCACCCCCACATTTACCACCACGCGACATTGCTAGTCAAGGGGTGACAGTACCCACATATGCAAACGTACAAGCAGATAATTATTAGTAAACTAAGTTAATTGTTACCCCAACAAATGAAGAGGTTTGAAACCAAATTTAAAAAAAAAAAAAAAAACTAAATAAATAAAATTTATTTACTTTGTATAAAAGTTAAAAAAAGACAAAACTTAGAATTTAAAACTAATCAAACTATAAAAAGAAATGATGCATAGTACTAAAGGTAAACTAAACCTAAGAACTAACTACCACTAACCCACATAAAGTAAAAGAAAATGGCAAAAAATTTCAGAATACTTATCTTTATAAAATTGCAGACTCTTATCCATTAATTTATTAAATCATTAATAAGAATAAATAAAACACAATAATAGTGATTGAACACAAACTTTTAAAGAGGATAAATAAATAAATAAATAAATAAATAAATAAACACAGCAGATTTAATCCTAGTTTTTCTTAGTTTAAAAATTACTTAAAATATTGTCCCGACAAGCATTAATCCAAGCAAAAACTGCGACGGGATCTTGGCGGGTCATTATCTTTTATAAGAGTAAGAACTACAGAGGGTTGACCATTACACCGCCGCTGCGACGTGCTCGTAGTACAAATTATACCGTGTCTTATACAGAGTTTAAAATACATAGAGATGCGATGCGCGGTGCGGTGCGGTGCGGTATACGAAAAATATTACTGGTGAAGCGGTGCGCAAAATTTCTGTGCTCGGCTACCCCTATCCCAGACATATCTGTTCTGTGAAATTTTTTATCATGTTTTTCCTTTTGTATTTAATATTTCTCGCCTAAAGGCTTGCATCTACGACCTAATGAGAGGTTTGTGCTAAATTTGGGGTTTTCTTCTTATAAGCTCATTCCTGAATAGGGCTTTAATTGCCACTAGAGTGGCGCCAATCAAGCAATAAAAAAAAATGGAACCAAACCGCAAGGGCAGCCATCTTCAAAATTTAAAATTTAGAAGTCATGCATTCGAATCTTCCCACTTTTCATGGAATTAAGCATCGAATATCCGCATCCGAAACCACATCCGCAAAATTTCGAAACCCACTTTCGATAAAACCACGAGAACGTTCAAAGTCTTAACGTAATATGCACATAGAATACACTACGATATACAGTTAAGGAGTGGAATCGAAACCATGAGTAACAAAAAATACTCATTACTGAGCCTTCTCCTCCTTCATTATTATTATTATTATTATTATTATTATTATTATTATTATTATTATTATTATTATTATTATTATTATTATTATTATTATTATTTAATTGTCAAACGAAACTTTAAAACGGGCCGGTTTATAAACTCTACTATCAACAGTTTCAAGTGATTGGAGGAGGGAGAAGAAGGTGAATAGGAGGGGGATCAGGAGGAGGGGTCAGGAGGGTGGGGGTGGGGGTGGGGGTGTTGGGCAAAAAATTCTTTATGAATGTTCAATCCCTCTCCATCAGTTTATAAAAGTGTTTGTTTATAAAAAGAACACGTGCTAGGTATTATTATTATTATTATTATTATTATTATTATTATTATTATTATTATTATTATTATTATTATTATTATTATTATTATTATTAGTAGTAGTAGTAGTAGTAGTAGTAGTAGTAGTAGTAGTAGTAGTAGTAGTAGCATTAGTAGAAGAGGCTAGGTAGATCAAATACTCTTTCTATTTTGAATTACTAAAGTAAAATTAGTAAAGATTAATTATGAACTGTGTGTACGGAGCCGGAGCCGGAGTCGAAGCTGCAAGGTTTTGGGTGGAGCCGGAGCAACAAAGATATTTGGGTGGAGTCGAAATCGGAGCTTCGTAAAAAAATGAAATTAATAGGTTCATGCCCTGAGCAGGAGCCGCACTATTTTAAAATGATGGATCTTTACCAAGAATCGGAGCCGGAGTCGGTGCCTGAGCCGGAGCCATGCAATTTAAAAATGTGGCCGGAGTTGAAGCAGGCAATATTACCTACTGGCTCCGCAACCCTGAATTGAAGATTTGAAATGTTTACTTTGTCCATCATTCTATCGCAAGGGAAAGGGCCCGGGTTTGATCCCTAGTCCGGATCATAGGTAGCAATTACCTAGAGAAGCTTCCCTCCTAGAATAGGGCTATGCCCCTGAGGTGTGAACTTTTGAAATCTCTCTCTCTCTCTCATTTCCCTGTCTCCCTGCCTCCTTCATTTCTCTCTCTCATTTCCCTGTCTCCCTGCCTCCTTCATTTCTCTCTCTCATTTCCTGTCTCCCTGCCTCCATTTCTCTCTCTCTCTCTCTCTCTCTCTCTCTCTCTCTCTCTCTCTCTCTCTCTCTCTCTCTCATTTCCTTTCAATTTCTCTTTCTATCTCTTCCTTATTTCATCCTCTCTCTCTCTCTTTCTTCATTTCTCTCTCTTTCTTCTTCATTTCTCCCTCTTCTTCCTTTCTTCTCCTCTCTTTCTTCTCTCTCTCTCTCTCTCTCTCTCTCTCTCTCTCTCTCTCTCTCTCTCTCTCTCTCTCTCTCTCTCTCACCAAGCTACAACTAAGACTCAGGTTCTACATCATTTTAAAATTTACAGTTCCACTCTTACTGCCAACACATTTATTATCCACTAAAAAAATTTTCTGGCTCAGGCTCTGTTTCCGACTCCACCCCCCCCCAAAAAAAAAAAAAATCGGCTCCGGCTCCGCCCAAAACCTTTAGACTCCGGAGCCTTAGTTCTTGATGCACTATAAGAGCTTCACAAAAAGACGAGCTTTCAAAATGGAAAAGAAAATTTTCAGGTTTTCGAGCTGTCCAAACAAAAAAAAAAACATTATTATTATTATTATTATTATTATTGTTATTATTATTATTATTATTATTATTATTATTATTATTATTATTATTATTATTATTATTATTATTATTATTATTATTATTATTATTATTATATCAAAGGCGAGTGGTCCATGGAAGCAAGGGAAGCATTGCTTCCCTTGTAAATAAAAGATTATTTCAATAATTCAACCTTAAACAATTACATTAATTATTACAATTAATCATTCTATTTTATCAATTTTTTATTTGATTGTTAATCACAAATAGTATTGAATACGATGTATTGTTTACCATTCGTTGGTCAGTTGCGATTTCGGGAGAGAGAGAGAGAGAGAGAGAGAGAGAGAGAGAGAGAGAGAGAGAGAGAGAGAGAGAGAGAGAGAGAGAGAGAGAGAGAGAGAGAGAGAGAGAGAGAGAGAGAGAGAGACCAATGTAATCTGACTCATCATAAGTAAATGACAAAAGGATACTTTTAAGATAAAAGGATCCTTTTCCTGCTGAATTACTTTTTCTTAACAATAAATCATTAAAAATTAACTTCTTCCTATTCTACAAGCACATTTTTTCCGCTTTAATATATGAAATTTATTAAAAACATTAAAATTCTTTAAAAATATTTTACTTAAAAATTTCAAATTTAATTTAGAAAAATAAAACATATCGTATGTTAAATCAACTCTCGAAGGGAAGCTTTTGAAAGCTTTTACCTTCTCAGCGTCCGTAGTCCGTACGGCAGTGACGTCACTTAGTGTGGAGAATTATATCTTTTTCACATTGAAAGAAATCGAAGTAAAGTAATAAATCAAGCAAATATATACTTTTAATAATTATATGCTATAATATTAAATAAATTTGGAATAAATATTCAAATTTAATTAATATTTCTGTAAATCAAAAATAATTAATGATCAATAGTTTTTTTAAAAAAATAGTCATATCTGGAAACTATCTTATGAGCGAAGTGCCAATTTTTGGCCTACAATTTTTGAAATTTAAGAGCTACATATTATTTCCAGCTTAGCATTAATATCTATTGAGAAAAACCTTCTTAAAGAAAAAAGAAAAATTCTACCTATATATATATATATATATATATATATATATATATATATATATATATATATATATATATATATATATATATATATAAATATATATATATATATATATATATATATATATATATATATATATATTATCTATGGTTAGCTGTGTGCATGGCTCCTATAGAGACAAAAAAAAATTCGATTTTACATACTTTCAAATGATGTACACGTAATTAATCTTTAAACATACACATTTTGTGACGTTCATAAAGAAAGATTTCAAATGTACACAAAGTCACAAAACACGTTTCGTGACATTCGGAGCAAACGGAATGGTGTCTCTGTCTCTCTGAGATGACATTGCAATAAAAATATTGTCAGCACCGGCGTCATTACCATCGCCGGTCATATGATAACTGAACGTCATCATTATCGCAAATAGCTTCACGAAATTGATGACTATGAATACTTTATTATTATTATTATTATTATTATTATTATTATTATTATTATTATTATTATTAGTATTATGAAACAATAACTGTGAATCGTCGTCATTATCACCTTTATTGTAAGTAGAGACATGAAAGTGATGACAATGAATCTGTCATCAATCATCATTTTATTATTATTATTATTATTATTATTATTATTATTATTATTATTATTATTATTATTATTATTATTATTATTATTATTATTATTATTATCGTGAGCGAAAACAATAACCTCATCGCTATTGTTTCTTATCATTACCACAAATAACATTAGACAATTAAAAGACAATTTGAGTCCTTACGGTGGTCTAGATCCTGTTTATTTTCCCTTCCAGGTAGAGACACAGAAGAACATTACAGTTATTTATGCACAAGAGAGAGAGAGAGAGAGAGAGAGAGAGAGAGAGAGAGAGAGAGAGAGAGAGAGAGAGAGAGAGAGAGAGCAACTAAAGCTCAAAAGAAATCTTAGTTGAAGAAAGCTTCTAAAATGGCAAAATGAAGAGAGAGAGAGAGAGAGAGAGAGAGAGAGAGAGAGAGAGAGAGAGAGAGAGAGAGAGAGAGAGAGAGAGAGAGAGAGTGTAATGAAATCTTAGTTGAAGAAAGCTTCCAAAATGGCAAAATGGTCAGAGAGAGAGAGAGAGAGAGAGAGAGAGAGAGAGAGAGAGAGAGAGAGAGAGAGAGAGAGAGAGAGAGAGAGAGAGAGAGAGAGAGAGAGAGCTACAGTAACTATAGCTCAAATGAAATCTTAGTTGAAGAAGCTTCGAAAATGACAAAATGAGAGAGAGAGAGAGAGAGAGAGAGAGAGAGAGAGAGAGAGAGAGAGAGAGAGAGAGAGAGAGAGAGAGAGAGAGAGCAACTAAAGCTCAAACAGAAATCTTAGTTGAAGAAAACTTCCAAAATGGCAAAATGATGTGAGAGAGAGAGAGAGAGAGAGAGAGAGAGAGAGAGAGAGAGAGAGAGAGAGAGAGAGAGAGAGAGAGAGAGAGAGAGAGAGAGAGTAACTAAAGCTCATATGAAATTTTAGTTGAAGAAAGCTTCCAAAATGGCAAAATGATCAGCAAGAGAGAGAGAGAGAGAGAGAGAGAGAGAGAGAGAGAGAGAGAGAGAGAGAGAGAGAGAGAGAGAGAGAGAGAGAGAGAGAGAGAGAGAGAGAGAGAGAGAGACCAAAATGATCCTCCCAAACAAATGTGTCTGAGATGGAACAAATAAAACCTCTTTTTTTTTCCTTTTTACTCATTTAAAACGGGTATTTTGGGGTAGCATAAATTAGGGTATGACAATCAAGGGCATGCAGTGCTTGTGGGAAAGAAAGAACGAAGAAGGTCATTCAGTTCTAGGAGGCAGGGGGGGGGGGGGGGGGGGGGGGGGGGGGGGGGGGGCCCGATCAGACAACTTCTGAGATTTGCTTGCAGGGATTACCAACGGCAGGAGAATAACGATGATGAAAAAATGACCTTTGCGTATTCGTATATGACCTATTTCCACACACTAACAATATATATATATATATATATATATAGCTATATATATATATATATATATATATATATATATATATATATATATATATATATATATATATATATATATATATATATATATATATATATATATATATCTAACCACAACATCTAAAAAAAATTTTCATAATTATAATACGTACCTATTTATTTGTATGAAAAGCTTGTTTACATTATATTTACCAAATACTTAATTTTAAATATGATGTCCAAACCATCCATTTACCTATCCAATCCTTTCTTAAATGTTTCAAGTGCGTCACTCTCAAAGGAGGTTGTTGAGAGTCTCAACAACCTCCTTGAGCAAACCATTCCATAAATTAAAAACCCTATTACTGAGTGAATGATTTCTTATATCAAGATATCATACCCTCTTCTTTATTTTCTCATGTTGCCCCCTTGGTCTCCAGTCCGTGGGCTACAATAAAGAATTTATTGGTTTCACTATTATCAATAGATGTAAATATTTTGTCGACTTGTTTCATGTTCCCTCTAAGAAATCGCATTTTTACAGAAAACATTCCTAACTCCTTCAGCCTCTCCTCATAGCTCTTACCCTCAAACTCTGAAATCATCCTTGTTGCTCTACGTTGAACTCTCTCCAGCATATCTATATCTTTCATTAAATAAGGGGCCCAAACTTGTGCACAATACTCTAATACTGGCCTAACATAGCTATTATACAGTTTACTTTTAACTTTCGTGCTCTTGTAAACGACATTGCAATTTATTATACCTAGCATCTTATTAGCTATATACCTAGATTCCAAACACTGATTAGCCACTTTGAGCTTACTTCTTATAATCACACCTAAATCTTTTTCTTGGTCCACAGACTTGAGTCAATCCCCATTCATATCGTAGTTAAATCTTTTATTTGAGTAACCTAGGTGAAGAACCTTACACTACTTACTATTTAAAACTCCTTTTCCACTTATCTGCCCACCGGAGAAGTTTATCAAGATCCTTTTGAATCTTTATACAACCATCATTGTTCCTTACTGAGGTACCCACTTTGGTATCATCTGCAAACTTAGAAACCTGGTGTACATCATTTATATAAATCAGGAAAAATAGTGGCCCCAGCAGTCAGCACTGAACCCTGTAGGGCACCACTTCACTATTTCCCCATGATGACTTATTGCCATTTAGTAGTACACGATGCGTTCTATTCCACAACCAATCTATAATCCAATCATGTACCACTCCACCTATACCACATTGCGATAACCTTTGCATCAGCCTTATGTGAGAAACCTTATTAAAGGTTTTGCTGAAGTCTAAATATATAATATCAACTGGATCTCCTCAGTCAATGCAGTCAGAAATGTATTCCATAAATTCTAAAAGGTTTTTCTGACATGATCTACCCTTTCTAAAACCATGCTGGGAGTCATACAATATCTTGTTATCTTCCAAATATTTCTCTATATGACCTTTCAGTAACTTTTCCAAAGATTTTACAACCAGAGATGTTAAGCAAACTGGATTTTTTTTTTCAAAATCTTCCTTACTACCTTCTTTATAAATTGACACAGCATATGCTTTTTCCAGTCATCTGGTACCTCACCAAATGTTATAGAATGTTTAAAAATCAAATACAGTGCCTTTGCAATTCTGTTACTACCCTCCTTCAGAATTCTACCATATATACCATCAGGACCTGCAGCTTTACTTGGATCAATATGGTCCAGTAAAGATTTAATTTCTTTTACCTCAAATTCAAATTCTGTAAGTCTATTTGTTACATATGTCTCCAAACTATTATCCAATCTTTCCTCAGTAAACTTTGACGCCAAATATGCATTGAAATGTTAACCAATTCTTTATCTGAACTTACAAAATTTTTATCAATTTATATATATATATATATATATATATATATATATATATATATATATATATATATATATATATATATATATATATATATATATATATATATATATATATATATATATATATATATATATATATATATATATATATATATTTACAGATAAACACCACCGCTCACGGGCAGAGCCCTAATCAAGGAGGGGGTGTACTCAATTAACGTCCGAGCAAGACGAAGCCAAGGCCAAGGAGAGAATAGCTCACATTGGCTCAATTGTTCTATTCTTAATTTTAAATTTATAAAAGCTAAAAAAGGTTTTCGGGTCCTTATAACTAATGTTCACTAAATTAATTTCTGCCTCTCCTTTGCCTTTCTTATTAACTGGTTATGTTCATTTCTAATTTTCATATAATTTTCTAAATCTTCCTTCCTACTACTCTTGAATATTTTAAAATATCTACGTTTCTCATCGATTTTTCTTTCTTATTTTTCTATTAGACCAAATAGGTTTTCTCTTCGCCATCCTAATGGGTTTATCTTTAAAACATACTGAGTAAATATTCACCAAAATATGTTTAAAGTGTTTCCACATGATAAAACAATTTTGTTCTTTGAACTTCTTATCCCATGCAGTCCATTATACTAAGCATGTCTCGAAATTTGGTAAAATCGCCATTTCGGAAATCTAAGATCTTTTCCGTATTAACTTTCAATTTGGACCGAGACATCACATTCTTGTTAAATCTAATTATAATTTCTTCACTAACTCCTTTCTCCTCAACTCTAACCTCATCCACCACACTTTCATCATTAGTTAATATTAAGTCTGATAGTGTTGCGTGTCTTGTAGGTTCATATACCACCTGGCTCATAAGGTTGTCTAATATATACAATGATGATGATGATGATGATAATGATGATGAGGATGATGATAAAAACAATAATTTCGCACCTATAATTGATAAATACATTAGTTCCTAACGATCTTGTAAAAAAAAACACATTAAAACTGAATATATATATATATATATATATATATATATATATATATATATATATATATATATATATATATATATATATATATATATATATATATATATATATATATATATATATATATATATATATATATAT
>JABUQX010014780.1:0-5000 GCA_015478945.1 Trachelipus rathkii
ACGGATGATGCAGACTGCAGAGTGATAGTGTTAGGAAAGTGTGAATGGAGGAAGGTAGCTGGGCAACTTAAATCGCTGGTGATGTAAAGACAATCCTTGAGCATAGTCTTACATGAGGATGTTTTACGTGTATATGTATAGTAGTGAAGACTATGTCTGGAATAGAAGTATAGATCTAAATTTCCAAAGTGTCAGATGACACTTTTAGGGCGTGCTAGCGTGTAAAGAAGAATTTGATACAAATGAGATGAAGTATTAGAGAGTGGCTGTGTTGAAGAAAAGGATAATACGAGAGAATAACATGAATATGTTGAAGGGTGTCATGTGGAAGGATGAACTGAATAGTCGAGTTGGTTAAGTGAGATGTATCAGTGCCGAGTGTTTGGAACCGCCGGCTGGGAGACTGAGAAAAAGTGGATTTAAGTCAGTAAACGAGTGTCTTAAGGAGAAGAAATGTGAGTTTGTCAGAGGCGAGAAATAAAGGTGGTAATAGAGAGAGAATGGTGGATTTTTTGAGGGGTATGCGTTGTGCGACCTGGCCAAGGGTGAGTGTACCCACATTGACCCGATTTTACCATAGGGGTCCCGTCGCGCGTCCCATGAAGCTCTAGGGTGGATTTCAGCTGTGACGGGCTCGCCACTGATAAGTATAGAGACGCGGTAAGGCATGGCTTTCTTTTCGACTTTTGGTCATATCCTTCTACTGCTTTTTTTTCCGATGCTTCTTTCAACGCACCCTTACTCCCAGTCTGGGAAAAAAAGGAAGATGAAGAAGAAAGAATATTAATATATATATTTATATATATATATATATATAATTATATATATATTATAATAAAAATATATTATATATATATATAATATATATATTATATATAATATATATATATATAATATATAATGCTGTGTCAGCACCCAATCTTTTGTTTTTGGTAATAGCGAGTTATTTGGATAATTGAAATGATGTTCTGGATGGGTAGTAGGAGCTTCAGATTGATAGTATTGTGGACACTGACATCGTTGACATAGGATTGATCAAAAAAGTGATTGCTATAAACAGGTGGTCGCGAATGTGAGGGGCGGAGAAAATGAGAATGCGTCAGAAGGTGATTAATCTTCCGGAAGAGCAGAGATGTGTTTAGTAATACTTTTCTTTTAAACACAAGAGGTATCCATACAGTTATACTAGAGTTGGTGTAGGTTAGAGATGGTTATCGAAGTGAAAAGATATGAGCTGCATTTGTGTTGGTGAGAAGGAGATGTTGAAGTATGTGTTGGATGTATTTAATCGACGTGACGGTTAGAATGGGATTTCGGATCATTTTGTTGTTCTATGTGTAAAATTAAGTTAGTGGGGCTTGGCTGGAGAGGAAGGTACGGAAGGAAGTGGGTAAAAATTAAGAGTGAGAAGTTTAAGATTACAAGAGAATAAGGGATAAGTATTAAGAGGCGCTCGGCTAGTAATCGTTGAATGTGAACAATTGATACTGAACAAATCTGGGCAAATGACGGAAGCAATTGTTAGTAGTGCAAAGAAGTGTGTGGATGTGTTAAAGTAGGAAGTAAGAATGTAACAGCGAATGGGGGAATGAAGATGTGATGAAAGCGGTATAAAGGTAAAAAAGAAAAGCGGTGTTGAAGTACTAAAGCAAATTGAGAAGTTTGTCCAAAAGAAAGATGCTTGAAATATATATATTAAGGAGGAAAAAAGAAATACTTAAAGGTGATACGTAGGAAGAAAAAACAGAGGTAAATGAACTTTGGAAGGAGTATGAATGAGGACAATTACAAGGAAATAGGAAGCTCTTCTGGAAGAAGCGCGAAAGGTTAAGAATGAGAATAAGAGGGAATCTGCTTAGAATAATGAATAGGGAATGGTGCTTTTGTAACTGATGAAATGGATGTGAGGGGAGTGTGGAAAGAAACACTTCGAAAATCTCCACAATATTAAACAGTAATGAAGAGGTGTTTAGTGAATGAGTGTGTGGGTTTGATGTGCAAGAAGGAATAGTATTTTGGGATGAGGTTATTAGTAAGGAGGAGGTAAATGGGTAGAGTGAGAAGTTGAACATTGGTAAATCTGCAGGTAATGATGAAATTAACTAGTGAAATGATCAGAGCGGAGGCGAGATGGTGATTGATTGGATTGGAAGTTGTGTAATAAAGCGTTATGGAGTGGTTATAATTCCAAGGGATTGAGAGACGGTAAATAGTACCCTTGAAAGGGTAAAGGAGAAAAGGAATGTAGAAATTATAGGGGAATAAGCTTACTGAGTGTTGTAGCGAAGATATATGTATTTTGGGTGAAAGAGTGCGTCGAGTGACTGACGGACTATTGGTGAAGAAAAACAAGTCGCGTTTAGGGGAAGTGGTGAGAGGATGTTGATCAAATCTCTTAATTAGAAAACAAATGATTGAGAAATGAGGGAGAAGAAAAATGAAATTATATTTAGGTTTTATGGATTTACAACGGAGGCGTATGATTGAGTTAATAGGGAAGTTATATGGCAGGTATTATGATATAGTGGGTGTTGGTGGTAGCTCTAGAATGAAATTAAAAGTAAGTATGTACATAGTGAAGCGTGTGTAAAGAATAAATTGGTTCAAATGGTGATTGGATTTTAGGATTAATAGACGGAGTGCAGGACGGTAATGGTATGTATCTCCCTTGATTATTCAGATGTGTATATGATGGGTTATGAAAGAATGCGAGGTGAGGAGGGGTGGCAGGAAATTGGTGTTAGAATGAGAGATGGAGAGAGGTGGAGAAGGCCCCTACCTATTGTATGCGAATGATATTGGTTACTGTGGGCGACGTCTGAAGAGAGTTTAGAGAGGATTGGTTGGAGAAGATTTGGCAGGGTATGTAAAAAGAGGGGTTTGAAAGTAAAAAGATAAGGAGTTAAGGTTATGGTTGTGATCGAGGACAGTCCTCGGAGTGTGAAGTAAGTTTCATGTTAGATGATGAGCAGCTTGAGCAAGTGTCTGAGTTTAAAATATTTAGGTATGTGTTGGATGAGAAGGGAACGGATGAATGGCAGAGTTAGTAGGAAAGTTGTGAATGGGCAGGAAGGTGGGCTGCGTGCATTAAATCGTTTGTGTGAATAGTAATAGGGGACTAAGTCTTGAAGTGACCTAGAGTCTTACATGAGGGTATGTTTGTTACCTGTGTTAGTTGTAGTGGCAGTGACATATGGTCTGGAATAAGAAGTACTAGATCCAAAGTTCAATGTGTTCAGATGAGCCCAATCTAGGGGCATGCTAGGCTGTGAAAAGAATTGTATAAAGATAGGACATGAACGTGATTAGAGAGTGGTGTGGTGTGAAGAAAGGGGTAAATGAGAGAATAAATGAACAGATATGTTGAGATGGTTTGGTCATGGGAAAGAATGAAAAATTTCAAACCAAAATATATAGTGGAGAGTGGTTAGAACCCGACCGGACTGGGAGAACGAAGAGAAAGTGGATTGATCGGTGAACGAATGTCTGAGGAAGAGAGGTGTGAGTTTGGCAGAAGGCAGAGAATAAAGGTGCATAGATAGGAGAGAATCGCGGGGTTTTGTATGGGGGCATGGTTGGGCCCCCGGCCAGGGGATGAACCCTTACATTGACGATTACCATAGTGAGGTCCGTCCCGGTCCTATGATGCTCTAGGGTGAATTTCTGTCTGTGACGGAGCTCTCACTAAATTAATGGTACGAGGGGGCGGTTAAGGCATGGCTTTCTTATCGACGGTTTGTCCATGTGTCTCCTACTGCTTTCTTTCCGATGCTTATGTACAGCACACTTACCCCGAAATCTTGGGCAAAGAGGAAGGCTGAAAGAAAGAAAGAAAGATATATAGAATATATATATATATTATTATATTATAGCTATATATAATATAATATATATATATTATAATATATATATATATATATATATAATATATATATATATATATATTATACTATTATATAATTATTATAATATATATATTATGTCTTTTCTGTCTTTTCTTTCTTCACGCTTCCTGCTTTGCCCCCAAGATGGGGTAGGTGCTGTACAAGCATCGGAAAAGAAAAGCAGGTTGAAAAGAACATGACAAACGTCGAAAAGAAGGCCCAGCTTAACCGCCCCTTCTGTACCATTAATTAGTGAGAGCTCGTCACGGCAAGAAAATCCACCCTAGAGCATTCATGGACCGCGACGGACCTTCGCTATGGTAAATCTCAATGTAAAGGTTCATCCCCTGGCCCAAGGTGGGCCACAAACCATGCCCCCATACCCAAACCCCGCCATGTCTCTCCTATATGCACCTATTATTCTCGCCTCTGCCCAAACTCACATTCTCTCCTCCTTCAGACATTCGTTCACACGACTCAATCCACTTTCTCTTCGGTCTCCCAGCCCGGTCGATTCCTACACAGCTCCCCCCCACCCCCCCCCCCAAACTATACATCCCGCTTCACCAACCTACTATCATTCATCCTTTCCACATGACCCCAACCATCTTAAAATATACTTTCATTTATCTCTCATTTACCCCTTTCTTCACACCACACCACTCTCATAATCACGTTCATTCCTCTCTATATTCAATTCTTCTCACAGCCAGCAAACCCCAAGATTGCCATCTGAAACATGAAACTTTAATCTATACTTCTTAATTCCCAGACCTATTCCAGACCATATACAATAACACAGGTAACAGACATACCCTCATGTAAGACCCTAGCACACTCAAGACTTATCCCTTTGCATTCACCAAACGATTTTAATTGCACCAGCCACCTTTCCTCCAATCACAACTTTCCTACTACACACTCTGCATCGACTCCGCTCCCTTCTTCATCCAACATATACCCTAAATATTTAAAAGCTCAGACACTTGTTTTCAGCTGCTACACCATCCTAAACATGAACTTCAGCCGACTGAGGAGTTCCCCACTCAAAAACAGTATCACCGTACTCATTAATCCACGCTATTACTTTCAACCCTCCTATTTCACACACCCTGC
>JABUQX010014780.1:10000-20000 GCA_015478945.1 Trachelipus rathkii
TCTGGACTACGTTCCTATTTTGGGATTCATACTTGAATCTATCATATTCTATTTTGGGATTCATCCTGAATCTTCTTTTTGTGCTGATACTCTTGAGTGGGATTCCTTAGTGAATCTTTCCTCGGTGCTATTTTGAAGTTGGAATTCATCCTGAATCTTTCTTCTTGGAGTTGTTTCGGAGTTGTGGTTCATCTGGATCCCTCTCCCTGCCAATTCTAACGTTGGGATTTGGCCTGATTCCTTCCTCCTTAATAGTACTTCAGCATAGTTGTATTCTCCTGAATCATACTCACCACTTGAAATTATTCTCCAGTCAAATTCAGATAAGTCATCATTTATTCACAATTGTTGAGTCTGGATTTCTTATTCCCTTGATTTTATGCATGAGCAATATTTGGAAGCGTTCGGTTTCCACTCTCGTATCTGATCCTAGAGCTGTCTGTGCTCGTGTACATATTTTACACATTGGAACCTTTAACTTTTACTCCAACGTGTATTTATTGATTTTATTAAACCAATTCTTTGATTAATATTGTTGGGGTTGGATTTGTGTTAGCTATTAACTTTTTATAACACAAACATCCCACCATATATTCTGAGCGATTTTAGTAAAGATAAAACTTTTTTATGGAGTGTCACTATCCTTCATATTGATGCTTTATTGATATTATTACTCTTAATCTTCGAGACCTCTATCGGGTTAATCTTCGAGAAAGCTCCGGGAAACGAGCTAAATAATTCTACATCTTTCTTTGGGTAAAATCTTAGATTGTATCAACATTTTATATCAAAGTTCACAATCCTCCTCGAAAGTCATTCAAGTCAGCAGGCCGACGGAGTCCTGAAGACTAACTTCCTCCGTTACGGAGAAAATCTAATCTGCTCCGTATTACCCCTGATGGTGTCAGGTGGTTGCTGTGCTGACTAGACATTCAAACCACCCTTATTTTTGAACATCACAAACCTAACATTGACGTAATCTTCTATAAATCGACATTCGTAATCTTAAAATTCTTCGAACTTCATATCTCCAAGAAAGAGCGGAGAGAGGTACCTCACCGTCGGGTACACTTGTTGATCCCAGCGTACTTCCCTCCTGCCAAATAAATAAATTTAAGTGCCGCCCGAAACAAGGGAACTCTGTTTGAGTTCCTGCGCTTGCGTGCACTAGGATTGTGACTCTCGCTCACATCATCATATTTATTTTGAAAAATCATCGATTCTCTTCAGTTCTTTTCAAAGAAAAATCTTCTTCTTTTGTACTTATATTGGACAGATCGAGAGTTAGTTAGTAATAACCCTCCAATACTTTGAAATTCTTTCTTTTGAAACTTACAAAAGACAATGTCAGAAAAACCTCAACCAAAAGACTTGGATACGAGCATAAATGCTGATAGCCAAGAAGCTGTGGACTTTGATCCCTCTCTTGCAGCTTGTGCATTAGATCCACGTGTAGAACAACGTCTCCGTGATGATCGTAATAAAAATAATGTCGGAATGAATGTAGGAATGAATGTGGAAAATGAAGACAGGGTAGAAATTGTCAACGCTGACAAACCCAAATCTGACTTAAATTCAATTGTCAACTCTGACAAACCTTTCACTGAGCCTGAGATGAGTACTTTATTAACTAAACTCCATAAACAGGTGTTAAGTGAAAGGCAATTGGCTCAAGTAAACGATACAGTCGGTAAGGTTGAACACAGAACGTTCCATGATCAAGGTCAAGGTATTCCACCTAAATTCGATTCCCATTATGTGCATATGCCTAAAAATACCACTTCTTTCTATGATCGTGAGTATAAACCTTCCTTAGTTTCCCAATCTCAACCACGATCAATACCTTTTCTACATAATCCACCCAGTTATGTAGAAAATCCTAGAAATCAAATTCTTTCTAATCCTAATCTTCATTCTAATCCTAATCTTATTCCTAATCCTAATCTTATTCCTAATCCTAATCTTATGCCTACTCATAATTTTCTTCCTAAATCTCAACTTCTTCCTAATCCCAATCTTCGTCATGATTCTATACCCCCAGTAAATTACTTCACCCAACCTAAGTCTCTCTTTAGAACTCCCGATATGGGCAGAGACAATAGAGATTCTCTATCCCCTATCCATAGAGGAGAGGCTGACTTTTCTGGAAAGTATAATAAATTACTACAGCCTCAACGAGAACAAATTCCCTTAAATCAATATCCGGAACACCAGATGTTTTCGACTGATTCTCAGTCGCATTCTGGTTATATTCCCCAAGGATATTCACAACGACTGCCTATGCGTCGTATTCCTGACGACGATGAACCTTCAATGTATTCAGGACCACACATGAAAAAGAGACTTGACATGCTGGAGGAAGCCATTGTGCTTCTTACTCAGTTACTCAAGAACTCTCAGAAGCTTAAGGTCGTGGATCCTGGAAAGTTTAAATACGAATCGGAACAAGATCTCTTAGTCTACCTGGCTGATTTTGAGGCTTATTGTAGTTTACACTACCCTAATGCCCATCACCAATGGTTAAGATTGCTTGGTCGACAGCTAGAAGGAAAATTTTTGAATATATACCGAGAAATCATCAAAGATAACCGTGAATACTTCTCTGTACGGGATAATCTTGTATGCTGGTATCGAGATGAGGAACGTAAGAAGAAAGAATACAGAATACAGAAGTATCATGCCGCTCACCGATACCCTAACGAGAGCATCAAAATGTTCGCCCTTCGGTTAGAGCGCCTAGCTAGTCAGGCATATCCTGGATACGATATGAGAGTTCATGATTCCCTTAGAATAGCTTTCCTATGTAGTTTGCCTCCTTATATTGAGATATTCGTCAGTCAATATATCAAAATGATGGAGCTGGACGGTTATAGTAGAGCTCCATGGGAAAATATAGTGAATTTTGCGGACTCTTTAGACAGCGATAACACTGCTTTCCCAAATTCAATGTCCCAAACAAATCCACTTGAGGTCGGCCCATCAACTTATTCCCGAGCTGACCAGGAGGTGGACTTAAACGAATCTGTTGAGTCAGTAATTCAGATCAATGCTGCACTCCCTGGATGGACTGATGTGTTGCGTAAGAAGGTTGAACAGCGTAAACCTAAGTCTTCAATTAACCGTAACCATCGCTCTTCCAATCTTGGCCAACGTAGTCCTCCGGAAAGAAATAATAGCAGTCGTATTGTCTACAACACTGTTCGGAATTCACCACCAAGTAATGACCGTTCCAGAGCTCAGAATAATCGAAAGGGTCGTTCAGGATCGGGAGATCGGATGAATATCGTGTGTGACTACTGTGAGAAGCGAGGACACGAAATGCAGGAATGCTATAAGTACTTGGGAGTCTGTAGCTACTGCAAGAAAACCGGCCATTCAAATATCGAATGCCGAGCTAGGAACTCTCCTCCATCATCTTCCGTAAATACCCGGAAAGTGGTATGTCCCTTTTGTAGAGGTCCCCACGCGGGAATGAGGTGCTCTCAACGCACCCCTCCTAGATCCAGTGATCCTGAACGAACCCCTCCTAGAGAATATCTTCAAGGTGCGGTAAAGACAGTTTATTCGCGATCATATTCCCCTGAAGCCCAGAAAAATTTGACTAAACCAACTGAGAAGCCGCTTCCTCAACGCCTATTTCTGGAACCGTGTGAAAACTGTAACGTGTCTCACTATGAAGGTCGTTGCAAAGGGGGGTTTGCTGAAGCTCGCCCCGCCAATCAGTTAAACGACTAGTCCCCACAGAGATGAGTCAATCTGTGGAAAAGGACTTGGATAATGACTCTGTAAAGAAACTGGATGATCCTTCTATTAACTTTTATGGGATACCTCCAGTGAGTAAATTCTCGCATAAACCTTATTCCTATGCTAGTGAAGACATGGTCGTTGCTATTAACTTGTGCCAGGCCGATATAGAACCTTTGATCGTCTGTGTCAAGTTGGATGATCAGGATGCTCCCATTTATGATTGCCTTGTAGATAGTGGGGCTGGAGTAAACTTGATAAGCTCCGAGATTGTTCCTTTCCTAGGGAATTCAAAAGAGCTTTTGGCTTCCGAAGACATAGGAGTAAGGGCCATCAGTGGTTTTGGAAATAGAGAACGAATTCCTATTGTTCACTATGTAAATATAATCCTGAGGTTTAATATGGGTTTTGTAACTCATCCTTCCGCGTTTTTCATAGTACCCCAGGAATACATGGTAGATAACCCATTGATACTTGGTACTTGTGCTCTTAGGGATAATCACTTATTACCTGATATGTCCCGAAAACAACTGATTCATCTGCAAGGAAAAAAATTGACTGTGGTGGCCGATGGCATATCAACTTGTACACAGTCCAATTTAAAGTCCTCTACTATACAGGTGAAAAACGTATCGGTAATCAATACTAATATTAATGATACCGATGTTATCTACGATCAAAATAATGATCGTACTCTTCGATATTTATTGAAGGGATTTAAGAAAAATGATAACAATATAAATTGGCAACAAGTTCCTAAACCCTACAAAAGTCATTCTAAACAAATGGTTTTGGAAAATGACATCTTGTATTACAGAACTACGTCCGGGAATCTGTTATATGCAATTTCTTTGGACTTACTAATGCACATAGTTCTGGGACTCCATGTATCCTGTGCCCATATAGGTCGGAACAAGCTGCTGCAGTTGGTATACAAGCATTTCTGGCATCCTAGGGTTAATCAGGTAATTTCCGATGTAGTGCGGTGCTGCCCTGTTTGCCAGATGCAGAAAAACTTTTCTTCTAATGTAACTCCACCCATGTTGAAAATCTTGGCCAACTATCCCTTCGATTTATGTGCCATGGATTTGATTCAATTCCCAAAAACTTTTAAGGGAAATAAATACTGCATGATATTTATTGATCATTATTCTAAATGGGTGTCTGTAGTTCCCATTGCCGACAAGTCCAGCTTGACCGTATCTAGGAAACTGGAGCACCAAGTTCTCCCTTTCCTTCCTAAAGTTCCAAATCGTATATTAACCGATAATGGAACTGAATTTACTTCCCAGATATTCCAACAAGTGTTACAAAAACACAACATTAAACATGTGCGAATATCTCCACTTCATCCCTCGAGTAACGGTGTCTCCGAGCGATTTAATCGAAGTTTAATTCAACTACTGAAATGTTTAGTTCTGGAGCAACCCGCTACTTGGGATGAAGAATTGTCTTCCTCTATTTTAATTTATAATAATACTTATCATAGTGCATTGGACATGTCACCTTCTGATTATTTACTACAAAAAGCTCATGCTCCAGTGCACACTTTTCCCCAATATTGGAAAGAGGGCAGTGTCAATTTTAAACCTTTCAAGGTGGGTCAAAAAGTAGCTCGTAAAGTAATACGAACTGGGCCAAGCACTGCTCTTAAATTTCATAATAGGTGGGAAGGGCCATTTACTGTTGTTGATGTGAACCCGAATAGGGTGTCATATGTCATACAGAGAAATACTAATCCCCCCAGTAGAACTCAAAAAGTCCATTTCTCCCACTTAAGAGAATGGATTGAGATTCCTGGGTATTTACGAAAATACCTGACTAGAAATAAGGAAATTAGTGATGCATTTTTCTCGGACGAGGAAAGTTTGTTGGATGGGGAGGATGAAAATTCTCCTGAATCCATCGACCTTGAGTCTGAGACTGATTCAGCTAATTCTTATAAGTCAGAGTCTATCGCCGATACCTCCTTGTTCACTAATAGCGATGATTCCCTGGAGGAGGAAGCTGATTTTGAGGGATTCTTAACTTTTAATCCTATCTCTGTAAGTGAGTATATTCAAATGCCAGAATTAACTCCTGTAATAGAGCCAACTGCTTGGGATCCGGGAGAAAACCTCAATATGAGTAGGGAGGAGTTTATTCCTCAGTTATCTTCCAAAGTCTTACGAATGCCCGGTCACAAAGCGGTTAAATTTTTGCTCCCTCCTCTCGTAATTCCTATTTCACCTATCCATTCTTCGGACGAGTCAAATTCTAACCATTCTAGTTTACCTGAGACGGATTCTGATTCTAGTTTATCCGAGATAGATTTAATAAATATTCCTACTAGTTCTCCTATGAATCATGGTAGTACCCTGGGGGTCAACCATGCTGAAATACTTACCCCTGTTTTAGATTATCATGATATGTATTCACATGAATACCCTATTAGATTCAAATACCCCTCTGTCCTTTCTCCTGCAAGGGTAACCAATGATAATGAAGACCTTATAGTTTCACAAGCATCACAGTTGGAAAGTCCTAATCTGGAAGCATCTGGGTTGAGTCTAACGGATCCACCGTCCTTTTTTATGGAAAGACCTAACTATTCTCCCTCAGTCTCTTCTGAGGATCCTATGGATCTGTCGGAGAGAGTGGTTGTGGGTGATTTGCCGGACGATTGGTCAAACATTTTTGACTTAGATAGTTCTTCCAGTTCTCAAAGGACTGAATTTTATGGTTTCAGCCCGCCAAATAATAATTCTTTCAATATATCCCCGTCGGCTGCAATGGTTTCTTCACCTGTCTCGGAGACTAGAATTCCACCTTTTCAAATAGTGGGAGAGGTGTTTGGTGATCCCACCAACGTCCATTTGGATAATAGTAATTTGACTTTAGTCCACATAGATGAGGAAATCTTGGAGGAAATGCAATTAGATGATCTTCCTCGCACTAGGAGTAGAGGATCAGTTCCAGATTTCCCCAATGTTATGTCGACTCCAGTGGAGTATGTACGTCATAGAAGAAGGACCAGTCTTTTATAACCTTGTCTCGGGGTTATAAAATGACACACTTGTGTCCTGATACGAAGTAAATAAGCCTGGAGAATAAAAGTTGGCTTTGCTTCATTTGTTTAGAAAATGAAACTTCTGTCGTTCCCTTACTGACTGGAACGTAAATTTAAATTACTTGGCCAATCAAACTTATCAGTACATAGTATCTGATAAGTTACCTGAAAAAAAAAAAAACTCTTATTCCTATCTTTCTTAATCTCTTAAGTAAACTTCCTTCTGAACTATTGTTCTATAACATCTTCATCTATCGAAGCTGTTTTGAATGTATGCTTTCTAGTGTGCCTGATCGTCAATCACTTTAACTTAGGTGACGAAAAAACCCTCCTGGTGTACATGATTCTTGTAAAATTGATCTTTGTGTGTCTGGATTCTTCGTGTATGCTTGCAGACTAAAAATTAAAACTATAAACTAAAAATCAAAATAGTCTTGTGTAATAGAATTCCTCAAGTTATTTAACCACAAATGGTTAAATACGTATAAGGTATAAATATATACTGTCTAGTATATATTTATCAAATAAAATGCATATAATTATTATGTATAGAGTCATCGAAAACCGCCTACCTCACAAACTGATATATATATATATATATATATATTGAGCTGTATATATATATATATATATATATATATATATATATATATATATATTTTTATATGATATAATTAATTATATTAAATATATATATATATATATATATATATATATATATATATATATATATATATATATATATATATATATATATATATATATATATATATATATATATATATATATATATTTTATATATATGTACCTATTGTACATATATATATACCAGTTCCTCGGTTCCAACGAACCTGTCATGTTTCATGACAGGTTGTGGGCCGGAGGAGCTTAAAACTTATTTTACAGATTTGTCCGGTTCCTGAATGAGATAATCCGATGTTCTCTGATCAATCTATAACTTGGCTGAGTAGATCTCTCTCTTCAAATTAAATGGACCGGATGGGTGATTCAATGAGTATAACAAGAAAATAGAAAGAATCAGGAAAAAGACTTCCTAGATTGTTTCTATTTTCGAAATAGAAAATATAATAATGAAAATAAAACTTTCATTATTATTGAGGTGGTGTGTTTTCGATGAACAACTATGAACTTTCCAAGCAATTTATTTTCTGATTATATACCTTTATTTTAAAGATGCAAATTTTAAAATTTGATATAATTAAATTTGTTTTTTTTTTAATATAACTCGTCAGTTTCTCAATAATTAATTTGTACTTCTGATTTCCCAAATCAATAAGTGCAGTTGAGAAATAGTGAAGGTGAAAATGACTTAGTTTACTCTACGTCATTTTTTCGCTTCAAGACAGTTATTATGTAATAAACAAATTTTGGAAACTAGATAATATGCTCATGTTTTTTTATATAATTGGAAATCCTTCCATGACTCAATAACTGCCGGATATTTTGATGTTTTTCAGGATTGACTCTACATAGTACAAGACATCGAGAAACATCTCTGTCGGTATCCCAGAGTATCAGGACCAGACGATCAGTATTCATCATGCCATTGTTAGGTGCCGAGAGATCTTCTGATAAACCATAAAAACTGCTGTGTCAGGCCGCACCATATGTGTTGCGTACCTGTGTTTCATCAATTATAACATCGATCTTTGAAAAAAGTTACTGAGGCTACTGAAAGGTGAATGCCCAATCCCAAGTTACTACTACAGTCCCTTTGGGCAAGATATGGATGTGTCTAACAAACCAAGAACACATTAGTCAGGATTGGGACACCAGTAGGCCAAACACGTTATTGAAGATCCTGTGTTATCAGGCGAAAAGATGAGGAAACTGTCCATCTACAGTTGAATTGTTAAAAATCAAGATCTCTTATAGAAGGAAATACTAATGGACAGATAATAATACCGTCAGAGAGGCCGACATAATCGATGCTTGTTATAACAGCATTGTTAAGGGGAAGTACCTATTGTCACCCCTCATATCTATCCTATCAACCAGGAAACCTTTTACTTGATTCTTCTTGGTTGTTGACTATATCAAACAAGGAACCCTTTAAACTTAGATTTTTCTTTGTTAGTTAGACCGTTTATTCTTAGAATCCCTAAAGAATAAATGTGAAAATTTACCTAAAATTAACAATAAAACTGTATATAAACTTGTAAAAAATATATCTTGTAAATATTCATAGCTTAGTAGAGAGTCCTGAGTATCCTTCCCTGCGCGCTGTTTCTATGCTCTTTGCCTCTTCACTCCCGTCTTTCTTCGAACGACGTGGAAAATTGAGGTGGGGGTTTAGATTTAGTGGGGGAGGATATAAGGGAGATATTGATCATGCATCCATGATGTCAATTGGCAATTCGCTATCTTATTCTGGTGTTGTTTATTCTCGGAAATGTTTTTTATAATACAGTCTGGAATGGTTTCCATTTCTGATCCAGGCTGTGATACTTTATATTATTTATTATATGTCTTCAATTATTGAAAAACCCTTATAACATGTATAGATACTATACCAGTTTTTCTTCTTTTTAGTACATCTTGTTATGATTATATGTATGAATGATATAATATAAACTTAATGATAAACATAGCACCAGGAGCACAGATGATAGTAAAAATATAATTGTGCTGAATATTTATACACAGAAGAAGTTGATAAGCCTTTCTAGCTGTCTCAGAGGTCAGTGCTGCAAATTTATTTGATTTTATTAATTAATAACTGTAAGATTTGTAGTAATGTACAGATAGTAAACTTGACTTTGTTCCAGTTTACTGTCTTGTTCTTAGAAGGCCATATTGACATCATTAGTCCCATTTAAGAAACCCCTCGTGGATATATCAGGGTATGTTTCTTAGTAGAATAGATATATGTGACTTCTTTTAACTGTCAAATATGCAAATATAAATTATGGTATAAATACCAATAATTGTTTATATTTGACAGGGTTCAAATCCTGGGATTCACTGAATCCTTCAAGGCGTTATGATTGTGGGATTCAATCCTGAATCCTTCTTCTAATTTTGGACTCCATTCTAATTTTGGACCAAATACTAAAATCTATTCATATCTATTTTGATTCATCCTGAATCTTCTTTTTGTGCTTACTTCTTGAGTGGATTCCTTAGCTGAATCTTTCCTCGGTTGCCTATTTGAAGTTGAATTCATCCTGAATTCTTTCTTCTGAG
>JABUQX010014780.1:25000-65509 GCA_015478945.1 Trachelipus rathkii
CATAGGATTTCTTTGGCACTCCTGATTGCCTTTAAACAATTGCCTAATTCGTGCAAACGAACACGATTTCTTATGAGGTTTACTTTTGTTTACAAGCAATTGAATTAGATCTGTGATGGAGCCCGTCGATTTTGGATAAAAACAGAAATAATTAAAAAAATGGTTTATATTGCCAAAAAATTGATCAAACTATTGTGATGGAGTTTATCGTTTGGAAGAATTAGATTTAAAGCTGATTTTATTGAATGAAATATTCATCACGTTCAAAAAAATGACGGCGGTGGCCCTACCACGCCCCATTTTTTTTTGTTGCACATTTTCGTCAAGAAACGTGGTGATTCAGCAATCACAGGAAGATTAGTAACTTTAAGAATACGGAAATTCTTCGATGTGGTAAGTATTCTTACATTGCCGCTAAGTTAACAAAACGAACGCAAATTCGAGCATTCTTACTTTTCGTAAGCACAAATGCCAAAAAACGAAAACGCCTATATTAACATACAGTAGGTTAGATAGAATACTGGAAAATATCAGACAAATTGCGGATATTATATATATATTAATAATATATATATATATAACTCATATTAATATATACTATATATATATATATACCATATATACTAATATAAAATATATATAATAAATATATAATATATATATATATACTATACTATTATTTATATAAATATAAATATATATATAATAAAAGCAAAAAAAGAAAAAAGAAGAAAGAAAAATATCGAAACTTTATTTCTAGAAAGGTTAAAGCTCGTTTCTCAAAGTCATCGAGTCATTGAAGAAAATTTTTAAATTCTCTTTGTCTGATAGCAAGGGGCTGAAAACCCCCTTCTATCAAATCTTGCTTTTCGTGAATGGTGTTGATAAGCTCAAAACATTTCAATTACCAACACCACCCTGCAGCAATACGGGACATGGTACGTGATATATATATATTATATAATATATATATATATATTAATATAAATATATATAATATATAATATAATATATATAATATATATATATAGATATATTATATATATATATATATATATATAAGTATAAATATATATAATAAACAATATATATAAAATTTATATATATATATATATATATATATATATATAATATATATATATATATATATATATATAAGATTATATATATATATATATATATATATATATATATATATATATATATATATCGAAATCAATTTAAAGACGCAAAATGTGTGGTATCGGTAAAGGTATCGGCTAAGTTTTACCGATACCGATACTACTCCTTCAAAATTCCCGATACGATACATACCTCAAAAATCGACATACCACCGATACCGATACCATGGTATCGATTTGCCATCACTAATATATATATATATATATTTATATTTAACTATTATATATATATATAAATATAATATAATATATAATGTTAGAAATATATAATATATATATATATATATATTAATATATAATATATATATATATATAATATATATATATATATATATATATATATATATAAAATAAGAAGATTTTCTTCTCCAAAATTTTTTAACAAACTGAAACTTCTCTTCATTCAATCATTATATTGTTTCCATGGGTAACACTAAAGCAATAGATCTATTACCATATAAAAAGAAAAATAAAAAAATAATAATTAATAATAATAATAATAATAATAATAATAATAATAATAATAATAATAATAAGTTAAATAATCTTATGTGCTTTTGCAGGTGATGAAACGGAAGACGGGACCGA
This sequence comes from Trachelipus rathkii, assembly GCA_015478945.1. NCBI lineage: Eukaryota > Metazoa > Arthropoda > Malacostraca > Isopoda > Trachelipodidae > Trachelipus > Trachelipus rathkii. The sequence continues at coordinate 26,770 of JABUQX010014780.1, forward strand.
GTAATGGATCTACAGAGATTAGTAGGTAAAAGCTCTTGCAATGAAGATTGCAATGAGCTTGCAGAGTAGCGGTTACGTATTAATGAATGTTTATTAATGTTATTAATATATTCTAGGAAATAAATTATTGCGCCACCTGTCTCAAAATATTACTCATGATATCTGTTGAACAAAAGAGAAGATTAGTGTCATAAGAAGAAGAATATATGAATTCCAAGACTGTTTACTAGTAAGAAAAGGGGGGGAAGTCTAATGAACATGTAATGGGGTTCATTTGTGAGCACATCTGAAATAACTTGTGTGCAAGACTTTAATTCAGCATCACATATACTGTAGGTAATTATGACTCACTCTGATATATATTATTCTTATTCAACATTATCCTTTTGAACAATAATAATAATAATAATAATAATAATAATAATAATAATAATAATAATAATAATAATAATAATAATAATAATAATAATAATAATAATAATAATAATAATAATAAAGCTAAAAATAAAAAAAATAGTAATAATAAAGCTAAAAAGTTTTTGTGTTGTTAAGGTTAAAAAAGCAATTGAATGTAACTTACATCATCTTCAACCACCGGATCTGGTTTGTATGTTCCTACAATTACAGGTTGTTCTTTAACTGGGCCTCTATATTCAGGATGTGATTTGCCTGTCTTTTTCCAACGGCGAAGCTTAATATTTTTGTTATCTTCAATTAGATAAAGAAAATAAACAAATATAATAAAATAATTATAGTTTATAAATATTTAAAATACTGTACAATGATTGAACGGTAGATCGATAGGTGATCCTAACTTCCAAATTTCTCCTGAAGAAAATAAAAATGCAAAATACCCCCCCCCCCCCTCCCAGAAAAAAAATAGCTTTTAGAATGATCTCAAAATTACGAAAATCTAACTACTAGAAACCTGAAAAGAATGGATTAACAAGAGTGAATTTCCAAATACATTTTGCCAAAGTTAAGTATTTTAATGATAATAAAAATATAATCATTGCTGAAATAATTTTTTTCCATTAACTGATGTGGAAAATAGTAAAGCATAATGGAGTAGAATATGCTAGGAATGAGTAGTACTCTATCAACTGAGTGTGCTGTGCGCTTGTTTCGAGTTTGGAGTGATAGTGTCCTAGAACGAATTGTGAAAGATAATTATAGAGTATTAGTAGTCGACTTCATTAGGTGAATTATATTTTTAATTTAAAATTTATTTTGTTCAACAGATATTTACAAATAAGCAAAACTATTGTAATAGTTTGAAGAATGAATTCCGATTTCACATTTATAGGCTCTGGAAATAATTTCTTTGGAAAAGTTAACTAAAATTACCTAAATGGTAGAGTTCTTTATTTCTCGATTCTTCGCAAATTTTTATTTCAAGGAAATTGGTTAGAGTTTTAAGTTTTGATGTTGAGTCCGAAGTTCAGAACTTAAGACTCCATTTAAACTGGGATTTTTTTAAGAATATTTTACACAAATGGTCCTTTAGTTTAATTATAAATATTCAGTGCAATATCATCGAGTTCTCAAATTTCTAAGCTTGCATATTTTACGAGGCAGTGGCGAAGGTGTAAGATATCTGATCTAAATCCTTATTGCCCTTACAAAGATGAATTGAAACGCGTAATTTTCAACTTTCCCCAAAAGTAACATAAACTGTATATTCATTTACTTACAATATAATTATCATGAGATTATTTTTAAATTATTAAAAATAATTCTGCTTTAGGTTATTCTTCAATAGATTATTATTATTATTATTATTATTATTATTATTATTATTATTATTATTATTATTATTATTATTATTATTATTATTATTATTATTATTATTATTGTTCAAATGATAGTAGGTAAGTAGAAGTGGGATTTTAATTACTATTATTAATTTAATATCATCGTTATTTTTCCAGATTACTCATATTGAGTCATCATTATTATAATTATGTCAATCATTTAAAACAATTTATAATTTATTTACTTATTACCTTTTGGGTAAACAAACTAAAAGAGAGAATGGTAAAATTGTGCCCTTACTGGAGGTTCATATCCTCTTTAGTAAAATTTAAGCACTGGGGACAAATTACCCGGCCTGAGACAATGTTGTCAACGGTCCTTCGATTTAATCTTTGATTTTCTCTTTAACTAGGTATTGTTAGGTTGTGGCACTTATCATTTTATATATATCTTCTTCTTCTTCATCTACCTTTTTCTCCCCAAAACTGGGGGTAAGGTGCGTAACATGCATCGGAAAAGAAAAGCAGTAGAAGAATATGACAAAAGTCGAAAAGAAAGCCCAGCCTTACCGCCCCCTTACAACATACCCTCATGTAAGACCCTAGCGCACTCAAGACTTAGTCCCTTTACATTCACCAACGATTTAATTGCACCAGCTACCTTCCTGCCATTCACAACTTTCCTACTACACTCTACATCATCCGTTCCCTTCTCATCCAACATATACCGTGATAAAATTTATGTATTATGTATTTCAGGAGTGATAGTTGTGGATTCATAACAGACGGAGAAGATGTGGTTAATAAAGAAAGGCGGATTGTAGAATAGTATAGTTTATTTGTTTAGTGGGTCTGACCAAAGTCAGGCTGTAGAGTAGAAATAGATTTAAGTTTTAGTATTTTATGTTGTTTATTTTATGTTGTTTATTTCCTTTTTCAGTAGTTAAGTTTAATAATTGTGGATAATAATAAGTAGTGTAAAAAGTGGAAAAGTGGATGGTTCAGAGGTTCCATAGTGACATAGTGAAGGGTCAGATAACGTGTGGTGAAGGCTACAGTGAAGGGTAGGAATAGAAAGTGGTTTGTATTGGTGACAAATAGTGATAGGTAAAGTCGTTTGTATTAAGTTAGTAGTGGAGGTACTCCTATATTTAGGGTTACCTTTATACCTAGTTGATAGCTGATGCATCAGGTATTAACGGGTGTATTGTAGACAAATAGTTAAGTTTATAATTAAGTACTTATTAGATAGTAAGTTATCTAACTGTAGAGAGTAAGTTTTTGTTTTTTGTTACCTTACAAACATAAGTTTTCCAACCTTTAATTTGCCTTCAACAACATTCTGCAAGCAAGTTCTTCATCTATATGTAAGTGTGGTAGCAGAGCGTAGTTACGTTTCTCTCTGGGAGTAGTGGTGTGCTCTGTCGACGGTAGCATAGTGTATGGTGAAGAACTTGGTAGAATACGTAGATTTGTGTAGTATAACATTGTCTGCTTAGGGTGTGTGTAGTGGTGAAGTGAAAGATGGAAAAGAAAGGTGATGGTAGTGATGCTGGTGGTGAAAAGAAAGTAGAAGTGGTTGTAGAAAAGAGGGTGCGTAGAGCATGTCCCGAGTTTAAAGGTGATTTGAATGCAGACGAGTATTGATGATGTGGGAAGAAGTAAAGTAAAGTTGTGTTTAAGAATTGGTGTGAAGGCTTTTGACACTGCAGTGTGAGTTTTTTGTTTAGTTGGGTGCAATAGGCTTATGAGTGCTGTGTGGACGGTGGAATTGGGAGTCGTTTAGGTAAAAAGGAAGAGTGGGTGAATATTACGGAAGTTGGATGAAAGGTATGGGAAAGAGAGCAAGGGATAGGTATGACTATGCTGAGTATTTCTATATTTACAAGTTAAGAAATGGTGAATCAATGAGGAATATGCGAAAGATATGGGTGTTGAGAGAAAGGTTAAGATTTGTTGGTAAAGTGTTTAGGAGAAGATATGAAATGTGTGCATCTATTGGAAGGAGCAGATGTGAGTGACAGTCAAAGACAAATGGTTTTGGCTTATTGTGGAAAGGATGAGTGGGTGTTTCGTAACTTTCGAGATGCGTTGATAAACATATGTGAGGGTTTTGGAAAGAAAGTAGAGAACCGAGGTGCTGGAAACGAAGTGAGTGAGAGTAGTTGGTATTCAAGTAACCAGACGTCTATGCATGGGCCCAGAAGTGAGGAGTGGTTTTGTGGTCAGTTGTTGAATGTGAGAGATAAGGAGGGTAGAGTGAGTGAGTGTAACATATGCAGGTCTAAATACCACTACGCCTATAAGTGTCCATCTAGGGGTAGAGGTGGGTATGGTGGTGGTGAACAGAGAGGAAGAGGTTATGGTGGTGTTGGTGTTGGTATAGGTAGAGGACAACAAGTACGTAGTTGTAGTGATAGGGTAGTAGATAGTGTAGAAAGTAGTAAAACAGCAGTTGGTGGTAATAATGTTGTGGTTGAAAATAGTATTTTCTATGGTGGAGGAGTAATGAACAGTTGTGAGGAGAGTGGATGGAGGAGAAAGAGATGCGATTTGTGTAGATCGGAAAAACATTTGTGGAGAGATTGTGATGGGTATGGTGAGTTGTGCGTTAAGAAGAAAGGAGTTACAAGTGGAGTGAATAAAGTAGAAGTAGTGAGTAATACAGTAAGTAGTGGTAAGAATACGTACGATGAGGATGAGAGTATTGAAGAAGAATTTGCTAGTATCTGTAGGATAATAGGGGGAAATCCCGTCATGTGTGGCAGTGAGACTGACAATGATGAAGAAAAAAGGGAGAACAAGAGTATGGGAGAAAGTGGTGAAAAAGTAGTGGTTCCGGTAAGAGTGTGGACAGGTGATGAGGAAGATGTAGGAAAAAATGTGAATACAAAAGTTGGTGTTAATAGCTTTGTGAGTAATGAAAATGTAAAGTAGACATAGAAAGTGAAGTGAGTGTTGTAGATGGGGAAGTGAAGTGTAGTGATTCAGAAGTAGTGAAACAGTGTACAAGAGTAAGTGTAGAAAAAGGCGAAGTGAGAGCAAAAGTAAAGAAAGTAAGAGTGGCAAAGAAAAGTAAGAAAAGTCAGAAAGTGGATAGTAGTGCTAAAATAAAAAATGTAAATGAAGGATGGGTGAGACGTAAAGAGGGTGAGCTTTATATGGAATGGTTGTATATAGAGTTTTTGAGCATTTTTCTAGTTATGAAAGTGAAGGGAAAGTGTTAGAAAGTTTTTTGATGAAGTATGGGTATTATCGGGATTCAGATTTGTCTGATCTAGAGTGAAGTATGGGAGTTAGTTTTAGTGTTTGTATTGTATGTAGGGAGTTTTGGACGAGTAAAAGGTGGGGAGAGAAGAGTATAAGATTGATAAATTTTGTGTATTTCAGGAGTGATAGTTGTGGACTCATAAAAGACGGAGAAGATGTGGTTAATGAAGAGAGGCGGATTGTAGAATAGTATAGTTTATTTGTTTAGTGGGTCTGACCAAAGTCAGGCTGTAGAGTAGAAATAGATTTAAGTTTTAGTATTTTATTGTAATGTATCTAATGTTGTTTATTTCCTTTTTCAGTAGTTAAGTTTAATAATTATGGATAATAATAAGTAGTGTTAAAAGTGGAAAAGTGGATGGTTCAGAGGTTCCATAGTGACATAGTGAAGGGTCAGATAACGTGTGGTGAAGGCTACAGTGAAGGGTAGGAATAGAAAGTGGTTTGTATTGGTGACAAATAGTGATAGGTAAAGTCGTTTGTATTAAGTTAGTAGTGGAGGTACTCCTATATTTAGGGTTACCTTTATACCTAGTTGATAGCTGATGCATCAGGTATTAACGGGTGTATTGTAGACAAATAGTTAAGTTTATAATTAAGTACTTATTAGATAGTAAGTTATCTAACTGTAGAGAGGAAGTTTTTGTTTTTTGTTACCTTACAAACATAAGTTTTCCAACCTTTAATTTGCCTTCAACAACATTCTGCAAGCAAGTTCTTCATCTATATGTAAGTGTTTATTTTGTCTTCTCTGTTACCATTTTTAATCATACCGTAAATATTTAAACTCAGACACTTGTTCCAGCTGCTCACCATCTAACATAACTTCACACACTGAAGACTGTCCTCACTCCTGCCATATACTATCTACGTTTACTTTCAAGCCCCTCCTTTCCACACTGCCAAATCTCTCTACCAATCCTCTCAAACTCTCTTCAGATTCGCCACACAAAACCAAATCATCCAAATATAATAGGTAGGGCACCTCCACTCATCTCCATCATTCTAACACCATTTCCTGCCACCCCCACCTGTAATTCCTTACCCCATCCACATGCAAATTGAATAACCAAGGAACAGACACAAACCCCTGCCTCACTCCGCTATTAATACTAAACCAATCACTTTTGACACCATTTATTCTTACACACACCTCACTATCGTCATACATACTTTTGATTTTTTGATTCCATTCATAAGCCCTACCAACACCATATATCACTAACACCTGCCATGTAGAGCTTCCTTCAATATTAACCCTATCATACGCTGTTGCAAATCCATAAAACCTTCATACAATTTATTCTGGCCTTCTGCTCCCTCATTTTTCTGTGTTTGCTTCCAATGTAAAGATTTACGATCCCACATCTCTACCACTCCTAAACGCAGCTTTGTTCTTTACCAATCAATCCTTCAGTCACTCATTACACTCTTTCATTCATGCACCAGCATATATCTTCCCTACAGTACTCAATAAACTAATTCCCCTATAATTCTATAAATTCCTACAGGTTCCCCTTATCTCCCGCCCCTTACCCTTATATAGGGTACTATTACTCTCCCTCAATCCCTCAAGAACCATATTACATATATATATATATATATATATATATATATATATATATATATATATATATATATATATATATATATATATATATATATATAAATATATATATATATATATATATATATATATATATATATAAGTACATTAAGGAATTATATATTATCTTGGCAATCACAAGCGCAAAGTGATTATGGCGGTGGTAAATAGTTACTTATATACTATATAATAATGTATATTTATTAAATTCTATAATAATTAATCTGATTTTTCTCTCGAAATTGCAAAACTACAGTAAAATATGACAAGTGGGTTTAATTAATAATTTTTTAGGTGGTCTTTTTGGATGTTTTTTTTTTTATTCACCCAATTAAAGATTTGGAAGCATCTCCCTGCATTAAAGACCTATTTTGCATCTAACTAACATTCTAATAAAATAAACATTTTAAATGTCATCTCAAATATACAAATGTTGAAACAGATGTTACTTACTCTTTTCTTGTTCAGTTAATTCTTCTTCGGTTAGTAGTCTATTAATTGTAATTCTTCGCTGCCCAATTACAATCATTCTTAGTTTCTGTCCAAGTTCATACATTTCGCTAATCTGAACAAAAGTCCCAGTTGCATATATATCATCGAGGGAATCCACTACTTCATTTTCATTTCTGAAAAAAGCAAAAATTAAAAATGAAAATATCAATATAAAATTTTATTAATGGCTCTTCCAAGAAATCATAAAATACATTTGCTTACATCTAAGAGCATCTAACTACCTAGCAATATATATATATATATATATATATATATATATATATATATATAAACAAATATATATATATATATATATATATATAAACTGCCGTATCTATGCTATATATATATATATATATATATATATATATATATATATATATATATAACAACTAATCAATATTGCACATAAGGAATCAACATAAACAAGAAAATTGGAGAGTCAGTAACATACCCCTCATCCTTTTTCATAAACACTCCTGCATAAGGTTGATTAAGTTTCACATTTCTTCTCAATAGTTCAATTAAATTTGGATCAGATAACTGCAAAATAAACACAAAGACAAATTGGTCTAGAGCTTAAGAGGTTTAAAAAGATCCGAGAACAAAAATGAAAATTTCAATGTATAAAATGCACTAGCTTTATTTTATATATTATACAGTAGTTTAAGAATTTAATTATTGATTAATTATCCTCTATATTTTTTCTGAGTCCAATTACTCCATAACCCGATCTAACTCAGTCTTTCATTATATCAACCTTAATCAATATTTCTATGAAATCAAATAATCTATTTTGAAATCAAAGTTATTTCGCTTGATATATGAGGACAAAAAACATCAGGAAGCTTACAATTTTATCAAGAACCAAAAAATATATATATAATAAATAATTATAAATCTAACTACCATAATTTACTATATTTTTTCAAATCTTTTAAAAGAATCTCAAAACAATAAGAATTTTACTTTTACTATAATATATATATATATATATATATATATATATATATATATATATATATATATATATATATATATATATATATATATATATATATATATATATATATACGAGTATATATATATCGTATATATATAAAGAGAATCAAACATTCACCCAGAAGTTTTCCTTTCAAATAATAGACACCCTTTTAATAAACAACCCACCATCCTAGGCTGGACTAATGATATGCATATGGTATTTACCCTACTGACCATACGTCAACAATAATACCTTTGTCCCTTTTTAAACTAGGCATCACATGAGCTCAAAACATTAACTGGAACAAACTTTGGTCAGCATAAATTGACCCTCACAATAGTATAAAGATAATGCCTTTGTCCCTTTTTAAACTAGGCATCACCTGAGCTCAAAGCATTAACTGGAACAAACTTTGGTCAGCATAAATTGACCTTCACAATAGTATACAGATAATGCCTTTGTCCTTTTTTAAACTAGGCATCACCTGAGCTCAAAGCATTAACTGGAACAAACTTTGGTCAGCATAAATTGACCCTCACAATAGTATACAGATAATGCCTTTGTCCTTTTTTAAACTAGGCATCACCTGAGCTCAAAGCATTAACTGGAACAAACTTTGGTCAGCATAAATTGACCCTCACAATAGTATAAAGATAATGCCTTTGTCCCTTTTTAAACTAGGCATCACCTGAGCTCAAAGCATTAACTGGAACAAACTTTGGTCAGCATAAATTGACCCTCACAATAGTATAAAGATAATGCCTTTGTCCCTTTTTAAACTAGGCATCACCTGAGCTCAAAGCATTAACTGGAACAAACTTTGGTCAGCATAAATTGACCCTCACAATAGTATACAGATAATGCCTTTGTCCCTTTTTAAACTAGGCATCACCTGAGCTCAAAGCATTAACTGGAACAAACTTTGGTCAGCATAAATTGACCCTCACAATAGTATACAGATAATGCCTTTGTCCCTTTTTAAACTAGGCATCACCTGAGCTCAAAGCATTAACTGGAACAAACTTTGGTCAGCATGAATTGACCCTCACAATAGTATAAAGATAATGTCTTTGTCCCTTTTTAAACTAGGCATCACCTGAGCTCAAAGCATTAACTGGAACAAACTTTGGTCAGCATAAATTGACCTTCACAATAGTATACAGATAATGCCTTTGTCCTTTTTTAAACTAGGCATCACCTGAGCTCAAAACATTAACTGGAACAAACTTTGGTCAGCATAAATTGACCTTCACAATAGTATACAGATAATGCCTTTGTCCTTTTTTAAACTAGGCATCACCTGAGCTCAAAACATTAACTGAAACAAACTTTGGTCAGCATAAATTGACCCTCACAATAGTATACAGATAATGCCTTTGTCCCTTTTTAAACTAGGCATCACCTGAGCTCAAAGCATTAACTGGAACAAACTTTGGTCAGCATAAATTGACCCTCACAATAGTATAAAGATAATGCCTTTGTCCCTTTTTAAACTAGGCATCACCTGAGCTCAAAGCATTAACTGGAACAAACTTTGGTCAGCATAAATTGACCCTCACAATAGTATACAGATGATGCCTTTGTCCCTTTTTAAACTAGGCATCCTGAGCTCAAAACATTAACTGGAACAAACTTTGGTCAGCATAAATTGACCCTCACAATAGTATAAAGATAATGCCTTTGTCCCTTTTTAAACTAGGCATCACCTGAGCTCAAAGAATTAACTGGAACAAACTTTGGTCAGCATGAATTGACCCTCACAATAGTATAAAGATAATGCCTTTGTCCCTTTTTAAACTAGGCATCACCTGAGCTCAAAGCATTAACTGGAACAAACTTTGGTCAGCATAAATTGACCCTCACAATAGTATAAAGATAATGCCTTTGTCCCTTTTTAAACTAGGCATCACCTGAGCTCAAAGCATTAACTGGAACAAACTTTGGTCAGCATAAATTGACCCTCACAATAGTATACAGATAATGCCTTTGTCCCTTTTTAAACTAGGCATCACCTGAGCTCAAAACATTAACTGGAACAAACTTTGGTCAGCATAAATTGACCCTCACAATAGTATAAAGATAATGCCTTTGTCCCTTTTTAAACTAGGCATCACCTGAGCTCAAAGCATTAACTGGAACAAACTTTGGTCAGCATAAATTGACCCTCACAATAGTATACAGATAATGCCTTTGTCCCTTTTTAAACTAGGCATCACCTGAGCTCAAAGCATTAACTGGAACAAACTTTGGTCAGCATAAATTGACCCTCACAATAGTATACAGATAATGCCTTTGTCCCTTTTTAAACTAGGCATCACCTGAGCTCAAAGCATTAACTGGAACAAACTTTGGTCAGCATAAATTGACCCTCACAATAGTATACAGATAATGCCTTTGTCCCTTTTTAAACTAGGCATCACCTGAGCTCAAAACATTAACTGGAACAAACTTTGGTCAGCATAAATTGACCCTCACAATAGTATAAAGATAATGCCTTTTTCCCTTTTTAAACTAGGCATCACCTGAGCTCAAAGCATTAACTGGAACAAACTTTGGTCAGCATAAATTGACCCTCACAATAGTATACAGATAATGCCTTTGTCCCTTTTTAAACTAGGCATCACCTGAGCTCAAAACATTAACTGGAACAAACTTTGGTCAGCATAAATTGACCCTCACAATAGTATAAAGATAATGCCTTTGTCCCTTTTTAAACTAGGCATCACCTGAGCTCAAAGAATTAACTGGAACAAACTTTGGTCAGCATGAATTGACCCTCACAATAGTATAAAGATAATGTCTTTGTCCCTTTTTAAACTAGGCATCACCTGAGCTCAAAGCATTAACTGGAACAAACTTTGGTCAGCATAAATTGACCCTCACAATAGTATACAGATAATGCCTTTGTCCTTTTTTAAACTAGGCATCACCTGAGCTCAAAACATTAACTGGAACAAACTTTGGTCAGCATAAATTGACCCTCACAATAGTATACAGATAATGCCTTTGTCCCTTTTTAAACTAGGCATCACCTGAGCTCAAAACATTAACTGGAACAAACTTTGGTCAGCATAAATTGACCCTCACAATAGTATTCAGATAATGCCTTTGTCCTTTTTTAAACTAGGCACCACCTGAGCTCAAAACATTAACTAGAACAAACTTTGGTCAGCATAAATTGACCCTCACAATAGTATAAAGATAATGCCTTTGTCCCTTTTTAAACTAGGCATCACCTGAGCTCAAAGCATTAACTGGAACAAACTTTGGTCAGCATAAATTGACCCTCACAATAGTATACAGATAATGCCTTTGTCCCTTTTTAAACTAGGCATCACCTGAGCTCAAAGCATTAACTGGAACAAACTTTGGTCAGCATAAATTGACCCTCACAATAGTATAAAGATAATGCCTTTGTCCCTTTTTAAACTAGGCATCACCTGAGCTCAAAGAATTAACTGGAACAAACTTTGGTCAGCATAAATTGACCCTCACAATAGTATAAAGATAATGCCTTTGTCCCTTTTTAAACTAGGCATCACCTGAGCTCAAAGCATTAACTGGAACAAACTTTGGTCAGCATAAATTGACCCTCACAATAGTATACAGATAATGCCTTTGTCCCTTTTTAAACTAGGCATCACCTGAGCTCAAAGCATTAACTGGAACAAACTTTGGTCAGCATAAATTGACCCTCACAATAGTATACAGATAATGCCTTTGTCCCTTTTTAAACTAGGCATCACCTGAGCTCAAAAGCATTAACTGGAACAAACTTTGGTCAGCATAAATTGACCCTCACAATAGTATACAGATAATGCCTTTGTCCCTTTTTAAACTAGGCATCACCTGAGCTCAAAGCATTAACTGGAACAAACTTTGGTCAGCATAAATTGACCCTCACAATAGTATACAGATGATGCCTTTGTCCCTTTTTAAACTAGGCATCACCTGAGCTCAAAGCATTAACTGGAACAAACTTTGGTCAGCATAAATTGACCCTCACAATAGTATACAGGTAATGCCTTTGTCCCTTTTTAAACTAGGCATCACCTGAGCTCAAAGCATTAACTGGAACAAACTTTGGTCAGCATAAATTGACCCTCACAATAGTATACAGATAATGCCTTTGTCCTTTTTTAAACTAGGCATCACCTGAGCTCAAAGCATTAACTGGAACAAACTTTGGTCAGCATAAATTGACCCTCACAATAGTATACAGATAATGCCTTTGTCCTTTTTTAAACTAGGCATCACCTGAGCTCAAAGCATTAACTGGAACAAACTTTGGTCAGCATAAATTGACCCTCACAATAGTATAAAGATAATGCCTTTGTCCCTTTTTAAACTAGGCATCACCTGAGCTCAAAGAATTAACTGGAACAAACTTTGGTCAGCATGAATTGACCCTCACAATAGTATAAAGATAATGCCTTTGTCCCTTTTTAAACTAGGCATCACCTGAGCTCAAAGAATTAACTGGAACAAACTTTGGTCAGCATGAATTGACCCTCACAATAGTATAAAGATAATGTCTTTGTCCCTTTTTAAACTAGGCATCACCTGAGCTCAAAGCATTAACTGGAACAAACTTTGGTCAGCATAAATTGACCCTCACAATAGTATACAGATAATGCCTTTGTCCCTTTTTAAACTAGGCATCACATGAGCTCAAAACATTAACTGGAACAAACTTTGGTCAGCATAAATTGACCCTCACAATAGTATAAAGATAATGCCTTTGTCCCTTTTTAAACTAGGCATCACCTGAGCTCAAAGCATTAACTGGAACAAACTTTGGTCAGCATAAATTGACCCTCACAATAGTATAAAGATAATGCGGTGCGGGCACGAGAAAAATTAGTGAATTGCGGGTCTGCAGGGTCTGCGGAGCACGAGAGAGAAAAGTGATGGTGCGGTGCGGTGCGGTGGTGCAGATTTGCAGGCCACGATCGCACCGCACCGCTTTCCATTAAATTTCTGAAAACAGAAAAAATGAAAAGAAATTGAGCTGGGGATATATATATATATATATATATATATATATATATATATATATATATATATATATATATATATATATATATATATATATATATATATATATACTCTTCTTATCTCTCCATAGGGTGTCTCACGGTTATGTTACAGCGGTGTATCACCGTGCGGGATGTTTAAGTATGAAAATGTGTAGAATATAAGTTAGATTATTTAATTTATTAAGGAGGATGGGATATATTACGTTGGTGTCTGCGCACGCGCCAATACGAAAACCGCGCACAAACATGAGAATGTCGAATGGGATGATATATTATTTATGGCTTCTGTGAAATGCACATAGAATTAGACTCTTCCTCGACGCGTTTTTATACGGTTGTTCGTTTCCACGCAATGTACCCATAAACAACTAGACGCCCTGCATAGACATATCATTTGCGTTAATAAATACAGTTACATGTACAGGTTCATAAACGCGTCAATGATACCAACAATATGAGTTTTTAAACATTGAATCTTGAAAGGTTGAAGAAAAACAATGGTAATCCAAGACAGCTCATAATATCATTACATGCAATAGCAACCACTGCGCGTTGTTAATAGTATCATAAATTTACACCTATGAATCTATCCACAGCATGCCAAAGGAGAGAACCTCAGGTCGTTTCAACTTGAACATACAGTATTTACAAATGTGTTGTTGAAGACCTTCCATCAGGCAATACATGCCTCAGCCCTCTGGCGCCAGGTTCCATTGCATGCCAATGACAGTGATGCCGGGTTGTCCCCTACATCGTTGGTTATTTGACGGTGAGGATCATCGGGCGAGGTTACTGGGTCATTAAGCCCAGCATTACAGTGTTTGATTTCCCAAGTAGTCCAGTGGTGGGAGTCTGTGGTGAGCAGCATGGGCCATGGACAGGACCAGATCACTTCCGATCCATCTTCCGGAAGAGGTTCTGCCGAATTGGTGTCCACATACAGCACATTTCGGTGCTGGGCACCCATCATGTTGGTAATATATTTTTCGTGTCCTAAAAGGTATATCACTCAGGAGGTCAACAAGGACGGTCTGCAGGGAATGGAGGTAACGCTGTCCTGTCAAATTTCCCTCGAAGAGAAGTAAGGCCCGATAATCCTACTATTTAGTATACCACACCAAACGTTGACTGAGTATGAGACCAGGTGATGGCTAGTGAATTATATGGGGGTTTGTTTCCACCCAATGTCTGAAGTTCCCACCTGTTATACATGCGTTATTGGTAAAGCCAAATTCATTGGTCCATAAGATATTTTTCAATAAGTCCGGTACATCCATTTGAAGGCAATTAATGACAGCCAGGAATCCCAGCCGCCGTTGTTAGTCTCCATGATGCAAACCATGTACAATGTTTGGCCTATATGGATACATGTTGTATACAAAACAAATCGCCGTATGGTTTCCGCCCGATATTCCCAAGACCAAACAGCCTGCCGTGTAGGGCGTTAGTTTTTCGTGGGTGTATGGCAAAGAAACGTTCAGTTAGACGTCGAATATACGGTTATTACGACCCCCTCCCGTATGTGATGAGGGGGTTGAACTATCAACCCTGTACCTTGAAACCGAACCGTCTGAAAACTCTATGGAATGCCATGTGGCTCGGCGGTCGTCGATGGATAACGTTGTCCATATTCTCAAGCAATTCTCACGAGCATTCCTGTTTTGTAATCTTACACCTCAAAGCATGTCCTGTGTATACTGGTCAAGTGGCATGTTCCAAATGTATGGTTCTGTAAACAATACCACTCCCTGGGTTATCTTCGCTACACTTTAATGCGCGGTTTGTATGTTATGTATAACCTCCATATAGTAGCTATTAGTTAGTTTGTACACATTGCCGTATGTAATCAAAGGTATGCATTAGGTATTTTAATTTAATTCCTTTTTTAGCTGTATCGATATTTTTTAAATACTATTGGATATACCTATTGTAATTAACCTAATTATTTCATATTGACACGTTTAGGTTAGGCTTTTGTAGGCACATGATGTCTCTACGGAGGACGTCTAGTTGTTAATGGGTACATTGCGTGGAAATGAACAACCGTATCAAATAATGTCGAGATGATGAATTTCACAGAAGCCATAAAAATATATCATCCCCATTGAAGAACGCATTCTCATGTTTGTGATCGGTTTCGTGTTGCGCGTGCTTTGTGAACACCAATGGCCTATCACATCCTCCTTAATGAATTAAAATAATCGAACTTATATTTGCCACATTTTTCATACTACTTAAACATCCGTATGGTGATACACCACTATAACATAACTTAGAGACTACCCTGTGTATATATATATATATATATATATATATATATATATATAATAATATATATATATATATATATATAACTTCTTTATATATATATATATATATATATATATATATATATACTCTTAACCTTAACTATCAGCATCCCGGAGAGTTCAGGCATGTAACTAGAAAGCTATAACAGCTACACGAAAAAAATAAATATCATTTATTAATCAGGAGACATTAAATTTTACCCGCAGCAAAAAATAAAAAAAAAAAAAAATAGCAGCTTTTTAAAAAAATTAAAATTGTTAAAAATGTTGAAAAAAATTAGTTTTTTGAAAATTCGAAGCTACTCCAAGTGAGCAGGCAAAGGAGCCGGAGGGTGAGTTTTTTTAAAAAAAACGTACCCACGGGTAAGCAAGAACGATGGATAGAGTCGGGGTTTCTCGGTGGCCTTCCGAGGGGACTGACGAGTCGTCCCCCCTCTCACGTCGGCCTCCCGAACCCCTAAAAAGGATCTCAGAAAGTATGACATACTTTTTTACAAAGAGGAAGATAAAATGGTAATTTGCTTTCGAGAAGTAATGCAGGTTTCAAGGTCAATCAGCGTACAATGCCAGGTGTGGATTTTACCTAATATTTAAAGGTGTTAATAAATATTGGGAATAAAAATTTTTTTTTAAGTTTCTTCGATGATTACTTGCTGAAATCAAAAATGTTATTTATTTTCCTGTAGATGTTATAGTTTTCTAGTTACATACCTGAACTCTTCGGGATTCGCATCCATGGCCTATATATATATATATATATATATATATATATATATATATATATATATATATATATATATATATATATATATATATATATATATATATTTCTCGTGACTACTACTACCACTACTACTACTACTTCTACCATAAAGTACAAGAACTATTTTTTTTGTTTTCAGCAGTAGTTTATAAGCTGCCTTCCATTTTCTCATTCTTTTTGTTGAACGTTTGATGTGTATGGTCACTACAAGTTACGTATTTTTTTAGTTACCTTTAAAGGTTAGTGGGAGAAATT
The DNA here is from genome assembly GCA_015478945.1 of Trachelipus rathkii. Lineage (NCBI taxonomy): Eukaryota > Metazoa > Arthropoda > Malacostraca > Isopoda > Trachelipodidae > Trachelipus > Trachelipus rathkii. The sequence continues at coordinate 43,243 of JABUQX010014780.1, forward strand.
TTTGATTGATCAAATTTTTTTTCATATGAGTATCACAGGATGCGATTTACGTAAGTGTTACTTTTGTTTTTATAGGATAGACGCTTGCACCACCATTTTTTTGTCCTCAAGATAGTCAGACTGTCAGTTTTGTCGTGGATACGACCATCTTTATTTCTAATTTGCACTGTTTTGAGGTAAAAACACTGTTAACTTTTTTCTCTTTTTTTTAAACATAACATATTACAATAAATCCAACCCTGTTGGAGTAACTAAATTAATATTAGTCTATGTAATTTTATAGGTACTGGGACAGAGGCACAAAGCTGTTTTTTTGCATTACTACTTTTCACTAGGATCACATATTTCCCAATAAAATTTTGGATTAGAAATTGGGTCGTCAGACCTTTCACCTATCTTTGTCATCGGAATTTGGTTGAAATATTTTTTTTGGATTACCACTACTCCTTTGTACCAAAGTGGTAGACTTAACTATCCTTTACCCTCTCTTCATATACTGCATCATAATGCCCAAGGTAGAAATTAAGTAATTGTTATGAATTTGGAATATAATATTTAATACGAATTAATAATCTTTCAATATTGTACTATTTTATAAATACTTTGTGGTGAAATTTTAATGGTGAAGTTTTCTTTACGTCAATAATCATAACATCACCACTGAATTGCAAACAATATAGACAAATATATCGGTGATTGTTATAAAGTGAGAGAACTTACCTCTAAATTGTGTTTTTTTTATCTGCTCAAAGACGAAGTGATAAAGAGAACGAAATAAAGAAAACATTCAGTAAATAAAGGACACCACTTACTGTGTATTATATAAAGTCAAATGTTAGGCATCTAATTGAGTTTTGATTATAATGTATATGTTTTTTTGTTGCATCACCCTTATTGGGGAGCAAGTGATGATTAATTAGAGTTATTATATATATATATTTAAGTATATCATAATAACAAATAAGGTATATCTCCACAATTGCTAGCAGTTGTGACCCTCACTAAACAGAGAAAACTTATACTTACCCCTATATAGTTCCTATTTTTCATTGACACTTCACCTACAAATAATTTTGCCCAATCTGATGGAAAGAAGGTAGATAATACATATCTGTGAGCATTTGTATTAAAAATTTGTATATTATTGACCTGTCCTGGAAAAGAATAGTTGAATAGAATAACATGGCATTAGTAATAAGATATAGGTAAACATAATTCTAAATGTATTTTAAATAATTGTATAAACAAAAATTAAATAAAGAAAACTTACTTACCTTATATTTTCTTTAAACGCCCTCTTGTCTTGAAGACATAAAAAAAGGGTCTTATATAAGGTAATCCCCTTCTTTAAACTTTTTTTTATATGTGCTATTATAATTCTGCCTGAATTTGTATTAATCCTGCATTAATTTCATTTTTTTCATGTTTGTTTGCACTGGAGAGTAACAAGAGCCTGAAGTTTTCTGAAAAATAATTCCTTAGCATGTTCTTCCTCACCTTTCTTTAGATGCTTTTGCATGAGATGCATTATTGATTGTTTGTGATTGAAGACACTTACCATAATTTTAAGCCGGGAACATTGATTAGGAAGGAAACGGTGAGTGGGTATAGCAACTTTTATATAAAAGATTAATTTTTTTTGTCTTTCTTTTGTGGGACAATAACATATATAACTGTAAAAGTTTTTTTCGATCGCTATTAATGAAATAGTTTGTTCTACTGCGTTGACTTTTTAGGAGTCCTTACACATCTACACAGTTTTATTCCCCTTGGAATCGGCATATATATATTTTTTTACATTCCGACAATTCTACAACACAAAGTGGTAGCAGGCGTGAATTTAGCGACCTTGCTACCTTTCGCTACTTTTCTTTCGGTTTTCTGTCTTTTTCGAGTTTTTATCAGGCTCTAACTCCAGGTGCTATTGTGCAAAAGTCTTCATCGTCGAGTCATCCTTTCATTATCGTGTCTCTCCTTTATTGTCTAGTATACAATACAGTTCTCTTCTTTTGCATTCTTACACATACACCACTTAAATAATACAGTATGGCAGAAAACGTGGGTATTAATGGGAATGGGGAAGTTAGTGAATGAACTGGGAGGGATTGATGTGGAAGGATTGAATTTGAATGGGGAGGAGCTTTCGGATGAGATAAAGCGAATATTAGCAGCAGAAGTGGAACAAAGGAACTTACAGCAGAATTCGGTAAAACCGAAATCGACTACCACCCTTGCAACAACTATTCCTACGGTTATACCGTCTACAAGAAACAACCCTTTAGACCAAATCTCTACAAGTAACAACCCTTTAGGTGGTGAAATCACCAAACAGCAACTGACTCAACAAATGGCGGAAGGACAAAGGCTGATGGAAAGGATGGCGAAGTTGCCATCTCCACAATGGAATTTCCCACAAATGTCAGCATTGCAACAGGGCTCACAAGAGAGTCAATCTGTCCCCTTTACATCAAATGAGAATGCGGTGTCCTCATTGGTAAATCAAACACAATCTGATGTAACAGATGGGGATTGGTTGAAAGCAATTTACTTGCAAAACCAGCAAATGATAATGGCTCTTTCTAAAGTAGTCTTGTTATTGGAGGGATTTATACCCCATCAGTCAACAAGAATGATCCCTATAGGGAAATACTCCTTAGAAAATGGAGAACCTTTTCCCCAGTTCTTACAGCGGTTTGAGGAATATGCGAGAATAACATATCCACGATCAACATCGGAAGGTTGGAGAACACATCTGGGTTCATACCTGGAGGGGGATATGAAAGATGTGTACGAGTTATTAATGAAGAACAATGCAGGGTATACTGTTATAAAAACGCAACTAGTTGAATGGTTTACTGACTATTTACGGAAAAAGGTAAAAACCCATCTTAATAACTTTAATGAAGCAAAAATTCTTTCCCATGAAACGATACCCTTGTATGCTCTTAGGTTGCAGGGTTTAGCCGAGATGGGATTCCCGGGTTCAGATGTGAAAAATATGAAAATGGTACGTGAAAAACTAATAAATAGTACGCCATTACAAGTACAACAACTTATACAAGCATCCATTACTGTATGTGAAATTGCTTTGGCGGGAGTTCCAATGAGTTGGGAAGCATTAGTCAAAATAATCTCGCAACATTATAATAGTTACAAAAACAACGGACAAATGTCAGCATCGGCAACTTCCCAAATACCATCCCAAGAGATTATTCCAGAACCATATTCACCCGAGGTGATTGATATTTCTAATGTGCAAACACATCCAAATTCACTAACACCCTTACCTATACAAACACAAGAATATTACAATCAACAACAAAATATCGTACCCCGGGGATATCTAACATATCCGGGTTATGAACCGCCTATGCAATATCAACAAAATTGTCAACAAGTATCTCAACAACAATATGTTGTACCAACATTCGCACAAGTGGTCGCCAAACCACCAATGCCTCCACCGAATATGAATAATAACCCAAGAGGTAGTGTTCCTCCAAATTCCCCTCGTCAAAATAGAACTTTCTATCCATCTAATAAAGGTCAGAATTCCCCTAAGAAAGGGCGTGTGCCACAACAACAAAATAACCGTCAACAACAACAACAAAATCAACCCTCTCAACAACCAACATCACAACACTCTCAACAACCTATTTCATCTTCTTCATCTTCATCAACACCACAACCATGGTGGGCCGGAAATAACATTTCTTGTAAGTATTGTAAGACACCAGGACACCATGTTAAAGATTGTCCATCAAGGCCTTATTGCCAATTTTGCGGTAAGAGGGGGCATGTCTATGAAGAGTGTTATGCCGAAAAGAATCAATGTATACGTTGTAAAGAACATGGACATATAGTGCAAAATTGCCCACTAATGACAGAAAAACAAGTTAAATGTGACTCTACTTTGCGATGTCCTTATTGCCAAGGAAGCCACTTGGGCATGAATTGTCCACAAAGATCCCCTAAAAGTTCAAAAAACTAATTCACTCTGTGGGAGATGACCCACCCACAGAGCTAGAAGAACAGCCTAAACAGCAGCGTCATAAAAAGCGTCGTAAGAAAGATACCGGGTCACAATTGCCACCACCTCAACCATCCATGTTTGACGAAATTGAAAATTTAACAGTAGAACCTATAGAGGAATTATTACAGGTTGAGGTCGCTGAATGTCCAATGGATATATTCGATCTTGTTAAACCTTCTTCGGAGACTGAAATTGAGGAGATCGATTCTCAAGTAAAAGAAAATTTATTTATCAATCATGATTCGATTCCCCTTAAGGGATCGGTCGATCCTGACAATCATTCACTTACAAATTTACTCCAACAGGAGTCTACATTAACTACGCCTATATTGACAGGCCCTTGTCTTCATCTAAAAAACTTATCAACATCTTCACCTGCTACTTTAGTTATAGGGGTCATAATTGAAGACTCCCAACAAACACAATTAATAGATGCTCTTGTAGATACAGGGGCCTCCGTTAGTATTATAACACATAGAACTTATAAACTCTTAGATCCTACTACATATCCTATACAGCCTACTGAATATGTTAGTATTCGTGGCATCGGTGATGTCATTTTCGGGGTTATGGGGGCTGTTACATTATCATTACACCTTTCTAATAATTATGTAACACAATCTAGGGACTTTGTGATAGTTCCGGATGAGGTAGTATGTTACGGAGTAGTAATTGGGTATGATCTTCTCCAATCGGAAAATATTTTGCCAGACTTGGCCCATAAAGAACTAATAACAAGACATGATAATGTCTTGACCATTATTGCCAAAGACATAAGAACCACTGAAGGTCAAGAACATGCTGCTAAACTAGACAAAGATGTACTAATTCCTCCTAATAAAGGAGTTAAAGTAGCTATAAAACCAGAAGAGGTCTTAAGAAATCGAGATTTGTCTAGCGAAACATTACTATTATTTACTCCGAATGATAAAAATCACTTTGTGATGGACCATGCGGTCATATCTTGTACATTTGACACTCCAGTAGTGCTGCCTTGTTATAATCTTTCTAATAATATAATTAAGCTGAAATCAGGTTACCCATTAGGGTCATTTTCAGTACTTTCTATCCATCCTATCCATCCTATAAAATCAGTGCCCGTAAACATGGTCGAAATTACCCAAAAACCTCAAAGCACATACCAGGAATGGACATCTGTTAATCTCGAGGAGGCTTTTCAGCTTGATTCAACAGATCTGACTCGGGAGCAAAAAGATCAATTAATTCAACTCTTACTTCAATATCCCACTGCTTTAAGTCTCGGAGATACAGATGTAGGGTGCACCTCAGTTCTGAAACACTCAATCGAAACTTATATAGATACTCCTATATGTGAACCTGTTCGAAGACTTCAAGGTCCTATTTTGTATGAAGTGGAGGAAGTGTGCAGAAAACTTGAAGCGGAAGGCATCATCAGGCAATCTTTTTCTCCATACTCAGCACCAGTAGTACCCATCAGAAAACCCGATGGGGCTATGCGGCTATGCATAGATTATCGAAAACTAAATTCTGTCACAAAGGGGGATTCCTTTCCCATTCCTAATCTGACAGATACCCTTTTTAGCCTTCAAGGCAAGCAATACTTTACGACTATCGATCTTATAAAGGGGTACTATCAGGTTGAAATGGCGGAGGACAGCATCGAGAAGACTGCCTTCTCAACCCCATTATCCCATTGGGAATTTCTTAGAATGCCTTTTGGCGTAAAAAATGGACCCGCCACGTTCCAGAGAGCCATGCACTTAATATTAAGTCATCTTTCACCGGAAGAAGTCAGGGTTTATCTGGACGATGTGCTTATCATCACTAAAACTTTTGCGGAACATTTGGCAGTATTAGAAAAGGTTCTTATAGCATTCACAGACAACGGTTTCAAACTAAAACCTTCAAAAACGTATTTATTAAAACGAGAGGTAAACTTCTTGGGACATGTTATTTCAAGTAAGGGGATGATTCCCTTAGAAAAGAATCTTAAAGGAATTAAAGATTTCAAAGCACCAACAACAGTTAGAAGAGTTCGACAGTTTATGGGACTAGTTAATTTTTATCGCCGGCATATACCGAACTGTTCAGTGATTGCAAAACCCCTGTTTGACCTATTAAAATGTAAATCAACGATCCCTTGGACGGACGAATGTCAACAAGCTTTTGACAAATTAAAACAACTCTTAACCAAACCACCCTTATTAACTTATCCGGATCGTACAGAAAAAGCACAACCCTTATTACTTTATACAGATGCATCGGGAATAGGTGCAGGAGCCTGTCTTAGTCAGGTTCAGGATAATGAAGAAAAACCTATAGCATACATCTCGACAGTATTTTCAAAGGCTCAAAGGGGGTATAGCACTACTGAAAGGGAGGTTGCTGCCATTCGATGGGCCGTCAGGTCATTAAAACCGTTCTTATATAAGATTAAAGTCAGAATATACACAGATCACAAACCTATCCTATTCTTGCAAAACATGCCACTTGTAAACCACCGAGTTGCCCGAACTCTAGAGGAATTAAACGACCTCGATTATGAGCTTCACTATTTACCGGGTAAACAAAATATAGTAGCAGACTTCTTGTCTCGTAATCCTTATGAAATTAAATCTGAAACAATCGATAAGAGCTATATCCCAGAAATTCCAGACGGATTTATAGAACATTCTATGCCTGGAGGAGGGGATTCCCTTTTTCAATGTTTTTCACAGTATTTATACAATAATGTAAGTCAACATATAGCACTACGTGTAAACATAATAGACGAATTAATAGATCATCGAAAAGACTATCATTTGCCAACTGGCAAAGGTGAAAAACAAACCCTTCAACAATTAAAATTGTCAAAATATCCAGGCCAACTTCCATTCACACATAGTATTCAAGCCTTTGCAACGATGTACAAAGTAAAAGTGTTGGTGTATAGTTCTAAAGAACACCCTCTTCAATTTGGGATATCAACCTCTGATTCAGAAAAGAAAACCTGTTACTTGTTTTGCAGAGGAGGGATACATTTTAATCTTTTAAAACCGGTGAACTCAGAGGAGTTACCAACATCAGTTACTACAGCAATAATCGCATATCCACAATTACAACCTCATTCTCAGAGTCCTCCAGTAATTCATTATAATTTAGTGCCAGATATTTCAATGGAGGAGGATTTATCGGAATTAAATCTTCATCTTCTTTATGAATTGAAGAACTCTGGTGGGGAGGAGATGACTCTGGAAAAGTTGCCTAACACTATTATAACTTTACATAATTTTTCTTTGGTGTTGAATTCACAGGATTCAGTGGAAGTCATTATGTCTCAAATAACCGAATGTCAGCAGATCGATCCTTTGTTGAAAAGATTAATGAGAGCTTTGCGAAACAATCAACCCTTTAGGGGACCCTTAAAATTATTCAGCCGTTCAAGAAATTTTTTGTTTGTTCAGGATGACCACATAATCCATTGCAATCGCAATAATCATTATCACTACGTGGTCTCGTTCAGTTTTGCCGTACAGGTGGCTATAATAAATCATTTTGAATTTGTTCATATAGGGCAGAATAAATTATATGCTCTTATAGAAAATATAATATGGCATCCCAAGTTGCGAATGATCTGTCAGGATGTCACTAGATCTTGTCACACTTGTCAATTAGCTAAAATTTCTAACGTCATTTGGGCACCACCAAAAATTAAGATTAATACTTATCATCCATTCGAACTCACAGCAGTTGATCTTTTACAATTGCCTAAATCCAACAAAGGAAATAACTATGCGTTGGTTTTTATAGACCATTTTAGTAAATGGGTGGCTGCTGTGCCAATAAAAACTAAGCATACTGCAACCGTTACAACGGCTTTAGAAAATATCATACCGTACTTACCCGTAATTCCATCAAGACTTATGTCGGATAATGCTAGGGAGTTTAGGGGACCTCTTTTTGAAAATTTGCTCCTTTCCTTAGGCATCTATCATATTTACACAACTCCTTACAACCCTTCATCGAATGGTATAGTAGAAAGAATGAACCGAACTTTAATACAGTATTTAAGAGTTTCTCTCAATGATCCCGGTCAGTGGGATATCATATTACCACAAGTAATATTAAAATATAACCATCTGAAACATGCAGAAACGGGAAAAACACCTACCGAAATTTTGTTTAGAGATGCTCATGGAATCCATCCTAGACTGCCCTGGACCAGGTTTACCCAGTATTGGGATGAAGGACATGAAAAGTACCGTTCTTACTCACTAGGCCAGTTGGTGGCTCTTAAGGTTCAATTGCCAGGAGACCTCACCTTGAACAAATTTAAAGAAAGGTATCAAGGACCATTGACAATAATTAAGATAAACTCGAATGATGTAACTTATATTGTCGAGGCTCCGGACACCGGACGACAATATAGAGTCCACCACCGACAAATAAAACGGTGGAATTCACCTCCAACATATTTAGAACGAACGCCAATTTTTATCGAATTGTTAACACGACCCTTAGCTCCTGTGCAAGAACCATTAAAGGAGATTGAGGAAGAGCGGAGTGAAACAATACCTGATAACCTACCAAATTTTGAAATGGATTCAGACGATGAGGAAGAGTTTTTGGGATTTCCGGATGTTCCACCTCCGGATTTCTCTAATGTCATATATCACCTGAATCAAAGTATCCTGTTGGCGAATTCCTTGAATCCGACCCCGGATCCAGGTGATGTGCGATCAACATCTCCATACGACAAGGAGTATTTGATAGAGAACGACCAGTTGAGCGATATCTCATCATATCATTTGGGGAATTTGTTTCTAACACCGGAACAGATTTCGGTGATACCTCTTTTAATCAATAACTCACCTATATTGCATATTTCACCTCCTGATACAATGGAAACTCCTACTTACATTTCTTATACTCCTATTACGGTAACTCACGATAGAGAACAGTTGGTAATGCCTCAAAGACAGGTTAGAAGGTTATCCATGGAGGATTTATCGTCCAGATCCAGTTTTATGGGCTCTCCACAAGCCCAGAATCCTTATGACAACATCGCTCCTTTGGAGTCTTTAGAAACAACATCCACTCCTACAATAAATATGAATATACCTAAATTGGAACTTTCCACACTTTCAGATACTACATCTACTCAACTAGAGATCCCAGAGATTCCATCGGGACATACTGCATCAATCATTAAAGAATTTCTAGAATTGGACAAGTCTCCAATTAAAACACCACCCTCTATTCAAACTACTTTTGGAAAAAGAAAAACAGTGCGATGGGCACCAACTTTATCTACAAGGGTTTGCGAGGAGGAAAGACTAGATGAATCAAGGTTCACAGGGTCTATAGCCTCTCGTACACGCCAGAGATCTTCTCTAGAAGAAAACACACAACCCTGGGTACAACCCCGTGTCTTGGAGAGAAGACGAAGGAGGCATACAGTTACAGAAGAACACTTGGAAGAAGAAGGACCTGAAGAAGAGGCATGAATTAAATACTAAAAATCTGTATATCATGTAAGTGTTTTTGTGTTTAAATTGGGTTTTGTAATAATTGTACTTTTGTTTAATAAATAAATTTTTTTATGTTGTTTCTTTATTTTTTTGTAAGGTAAAATATGAATAAAAATCATTCCTATTTGATTGAGAAATTTTAACCTGAAAAAACTGAAATTAACCAAAGAATATGGTGATCATCTTTTCAATTCGTCTGACGTTCTGGTGAGATGGATCATCTGGAAGAGGAAACTGAAGATGAAGAATGGATTTGTTTTCAATTCTTTATAAGTGTTTTCAATTCTTTATTAAGTGTTTTTGTTTTCATAGTCGTCAGGTTACTATAGAGGATGAGGACACTATTATACAACCCTTAACACCTCTACATCCCTTGCAGGTCCAAGTTCAGCCGGAACGTCGTCAAAAGAACGGACATACTTGCGACCTGTGAGGTCATCTGAGGCTAGACATAGGCCGGAGGTTCATTCGAGTCTTTCTTGCTCGGATCAGAACCAAACCGCTCCCAAGAACCTCCGACCTTCTTTTGAGCAGTCACGTGCGATCCAAGGAGAAACACCTGAAGTGTCTCCCTTTGATCCCATTCCTAGTGAATGGTCATTCAAACGTCCAACTCCGCCGTCTTTTTATATTCCTGAAAGTAAAATTCCACCGAGCCTCTCACTTGCTAAATCCTTACGGCGGATGACGTATCAGGAAGCCGATCTTATACAGGGTTCATATAATCGATTTGTCACTTATGCTTTGGGGGTACTGCATACAAAAAATGACCATATAGATGGAAAGGCATCTAGGCATGAAATGGAGAATCTCATTCAGGAATATGAACAAAATGGACCTTAGATACATTTTTACACATTCCCACTTTTCTTTTTCTGCCTTTCTTTTGTTTACTTTCCCCTTTTCTCCGTCAAGTATTTGACGGGTGGGGAGGTAAATGTAGAGTTTTACTTCTACAAATAAGTACAAGCAAGTTTTTTTTATTTTTTTGCAGTAATTTATAAACTGTCTTCATTTTCTCATTCTTTTTTGTTTTGAAACGTGATGTGTATGGTCTACCAGTTTACGTATTTTTTAAGTTACTTTAAAGGTTAGTGGGGAAGAAATTTTTGATTGATCAAATTTTTTTTCATATGAGTATCACAGGATGCGATTTACGTAAGTGTTACTTTTGTTTTTATAGGATAGACGCTTGCACCACCATTTTTTTGTCCTCAAGATAGTCAGACTGTCAGTTTTGTCGTGGATACGACCATCTTTATTTCTAATTTGCACTGTTTTGAGGTAAAAACACTGTTAACATTTTTTTTCTCTTTTTTTTTAAACATAACATATTACAATAAATCCAACCCTGTTGGAGTAACTAAATTAATATTAGTCTATGTAATTTTATAGGTACTGGGACAGAGGCACAAAGCTGTTTTTTTGCATTACTACTTTTCACTAGGATCACATATTTCCCAATAAAATTTTGGATTAGAAATTGGGTCGTCAGACCTTTCACCTATCTTTGTCATCGGAATTTGGTTGAAATATTTTTTTTGGATTACCACTACTCCTTTGTACCAAAGTGGTAGACTTAACTATCCTTTACCCTCTCTTCATATACTGCATCATAATGCCCAAGGTAGAAATTAAGTAATTGTTATGAATTTGGAATATAATATTTAATACGAATTAATAATCTTTCAATATTGTACTATTTTATAAATACTTTGTGGTGAAATTTTAATGGTGAAGTTTTCTTTACGTCAATAATCATAACATCACCACTGAATTGCAAACAATATAGACAAATATATCGGTGATTGTTATAAAGTGAGAGAACTTACCTCTAAATTGTGTTTTTTTTATCTGCTCAAAGACGAAGTGATAAAGAGAACGAAATAAAGAAAACATTCAGTAAATAAAGGACACCACTTACTGTGTATTATATAAAGTCAAATGTTAGGCATCTAATTGAGTTTTGATTATAATGTATATGTTTTTTTTTGTTGCATCACCCTTATTGGGGAGCAAGTGATGATTAATTAGAGTTATTATATATATATTTAAGTATATCATAATAACAAATAAGGTATATCTCCACAATTGCTAGCAGTTGTGACCCTCACTAAACAGAGAAAACTTATACTTACCCCTATATAGTTCCTATTTTTCATTGACACTTCACCTACAAATAATTTTGCCCAATCTGATGGAAAGAAGGTAGATAATAATTATCTATGAACATATGCACTATAATTATGTAATTTTTGCCCAATCTGGGAAAGCATAGTTGATTAGAATAACATGGCATTAGTAATAAGATATAGGTAAACATAATTCTAAATGTATTTTAAATAATTGTATAAACAAAAATTAAATAAAGAAAACTTACTTACCTTATATTTTCTTTAAACGCCCTCTTGTCTTGAAGACATAAAAAGGGTCTTATATAAGGTAATCCCCTTCTTTAAATTTTTTTATATGTGCTATTATAATTCTGCTTGAATTTGTATTAATCCTGCATTAATTTCATTTTTTTCATGTTTGTTTGCACTGGAGAGTAACAAGAGCCTGAAGTTTTCTGAAAATAATTCCTTAGCATGTTCTTCCTCACCTTTCTTTAGATGCTTTTGCATGAGATGCATTATTGATTGTTTGTGATTGAAGACACTTACCATAATTTTAAGCCGGGAACGTTGATTAGGAAGGAAACGGTGAGTGGGTATAGCAACTTTTATATAAAAGATAAATTTTTTTTTGTCTTTCTTTTGTGGGACAATAACATATATAACTGTAAAAGTTTTTTTTTCGATCGCTATTAATGAAATAGTTTGTTCTACTGCGTTGACTTTTTAGGAGTCCTTACACATCTACACAGTTTTATTCCCCTTGGAATCGGCATTTATATTTTTTTTACATTCCCGACAATTCTACAAACAAATATATATATATATATATATATATATATATATATATATATATATATATATATATATATATATTATATATATATAATATAATATATATATATATATATATATAATATATATATACGCGTATATATATATAATATTTATATATATAATATATATTAAATATAATATATATATATATATAATATATATATCTATATATATATATACTATATATATATATATATAGTATATATATAATATATATGAAATATACTGTATTATTATATATATATATATATATATATAATATATATATATTATTTATAAATATATATATATATATAATATCATATATAAAATATATATATATATATATAATATAATAGTAATATATTGATCGTTGTGGTGCCTCTTTCTTTCCAGCTACTTCTGTTGCGTGGAAACTTCACTTGCTTCTGTTTTTTGGAACTGTATTTTAATTTTCCCTCTTTAAAGCCCATGTCTGTGCTCACTTGAGAGATTTGCGTTAAGCTAGGGCTTGGGTGGGTTTTCCTGTTTTATTTTCTGCCCCCTCCTTGAAAAGGTCCCAGCCCATGAGTGGTGGTGAACTGTAAATATGATATATATTATATATATATATATATATATATATAGTATATTATATATATATATATATATATATATATATATTATATATATATATATATATAATATATATATATATATATATATATATATATATATATATTATATATATATATATATACTGTATATATCTATATATATATATATTATATATATATAGTATATATATATCTATATATATATATATATATATATATATATATATATATTATATATATATATATATATATATATATAAGGGATGTATAATAACATACCAGAAAGGAGGCCGATACCGATACTCTATTTTTTTTGGTGCCGATACCGATACCGATACTTTAATAATATAATAAACACAGTAATAAGATAGAACATTTGTGCACTGCCAGGCATCAAGATTGCATTCTCTGTACAAACAATACTTAGTTCATTTATATTTCATATTTGGGTTGTGCCCAGTATATTTGTTATAAATTAAAATAGTACCTTAAGAATAATAATTGCAAATATAATATTAATACTTTTTATGTTTGTGTTTTTTAAAAAATATTCATTTTCCATTTTCCAGTAAGTAAGTATTAACAAAGTTAGCTACTAGCTTTTATTGTTTTAACATGATTACAATTTACAAGAAGATTCTTTAACTAGCTACAATAAAAAGAATAAAAATAATGAAAGAAGAGACCTCAACTAATCAGCCAAAAGTTAAAATAAAAAAAACGCTATTACTCAAACATGACATTAAAATACTCCTTTAAAGATAGATATCATTCATACTCAAATTCAAATTCACAATTTGTGATGCAAAAACATTAAGCTTTCACTAGTATCTGGCGAGAGGCTGTTCCTTTTTGGGGTGCTTTACATTCCCTACCTACCTACACTATAAAATAACGCCTCTCTCGACATGGATGAAGGGAGGTGCTGATAATTATTTACCTGCAAGCACTGATAATAATGAGAACCTTGGCCCATTTTCATGCACCTCATGAAAGGATTCTCTTCTGTTAGCAGCATCTCCATGTTTTCGTAGAGAGCCTCATCTCCTGCTTTACAGACTGGCAAATTTGAATTATCTTGCTCCTTGATTGACTGTCTCTTCAGTTTTTTACGATGAGGTTCCTGGTGTGATTCGTTTGAAGGTGAATGAGATGTCAATGCAATTTCGGGCATGAACTTATCAAAGTCTTAACATATCCAAATCCTCATTTTCAGTAGGTTTATTTGCTGAAAGCCACCATAGTCACTATCAGTGCTGTTGCCAGGGGTTGGAGATAAGCTTCTTCTTCTTCTTCTCTCTTTTTTTTTTTTTTTTTTTTTTTTTTTTTTGTCCAAGCGAGCAGCTCCTCGTTATGGCTATTTTAAGCATTCTAAGAGTGGTTCACCAGTGCGGAGGTGGCAATTCTTGTGGGGTTTTAAAGCTAGCTTAAGGAATTTCCTTATTAGAACCTTTTATTTATTTTTTTTTTTACAGTTGTCACCGCCGCTCACGGGCAGAACCCTATTCAGGGAGTGCAAAATGGTTCAAAAAATAATCTAACGCAAATTACGCAAATAAGCACAGACGCCAGCTTTAAAGTGAGGGAAATTAATTTGAGTAGGAAACACAGATGATGGAAGAAAAAAGAAAAACAATTTTTCCCCCCCCACAAAAAAAAAGAAAACAGAACGGTTTGGGGGGGGGGGGGGGGAAAAAAAAAAAGGAAAAAGGAAAGAAAAAAAGCCCCCAAAACCGCCAACAAAGCCCCCGAAACCAAGTTCCCCCCTGGGGTCGTTTTTTACCCTTAAAAAAAACATCCCAACAACAAAAACCTTCCAATGTGCGACACAGCACCCTTGTGCTCGAGGGCGTCATAAAGGTGCTGGTACGCGAGTGGATAGTTCCCGAGCACTTGCCTCTACAGTATCTATAGAAAAGAGATAAAGCAGCAACATCGCGCCGCAAATATAGGGAAAAATGTTTTAGAAGGTAAAGGAATTGATTCTAAATCTTTAGGCTTTTGACTGGACCCTATCCAAAAGACGGATGAAACCAGAGCCGCGCCCGCCCCTCAAAGATATGAGAGCAGTACTTCCATACAGGGCGGATGAGACACTTGTATAGCTGGAGTAACTGAGAAGAGGAAAAAAAGGTCCCGCGCTCTAACAGAACTCCAAGTTTCTTGTAGGAGACGCCCGAGCAACCACTGTGATTTGAGGTTTTCAAATACATTTTTTTTTGTTTATGTTAAGGCCAGAGATGTTTATATTGTCAACAGGAGAGACGAGAGAACGTCGAAAGAGATAGAAAAGTTAAGTGGCTTAGAGAGAGAGATTTTGTAGAAGTTGGGTTTTTAAAGTTAAATTTCACAAGCTTGAGCGACCCAACCCTGAAATTCTTTCAATCCAGATAAGCGAGAATAGAATCGGAAAGATTAAAACGAGAGCCTTCTAGAAGTAAAAGAGGGAGCAAATTGATATGAGTTGAAGAATGGAGGGTCAAGTCATCGACATATAAGTGGATAGAGTTAGATGTGGCAGGTGAGAAGATCATTGATGAAAGGCAGGAATAAAGTAGGAGATAAAACAGAACCTGAGGAACACCACTATTGAAGAAAAAGAAGTGCCCCAATCAACAACAAAGCGACATTGAGCCGAATTTGAAAGAAGCTAGATATAAGTAAGCAAAGAAAAGGAAGGAAACGCAAAGGAGGGGAGCTTGGAGAGCAGTGACGCCGTGCATACCGGTTAAATGCTTTGGATATGTCAGCGCCACCAAGTCTTCCCGTAGTTCTAAGGGCGGAAAAACCATAAATCTGTTTTTAAATAGGAAAGTATATCGCCAGTAAGTATATATATACCGAAAGCCTTACTGGTAATCAGAAAGAAGGGATAAAAGATTCCATGTGACTAAGAGTGAGAGTTGAGTAAGGGTTTCGAAAGATTTAGAAAAGAAACAAGTGAGAGCTATAGGGCGATAGTTAGAAGGATCAGAGCAGATCATTTTTCGGACTATTTTTTGGACATATGCCAGCGGGTCTTCAACAATGAGGGAAAAGTGGCTAGTAATTAGAGCATACGAGAATATAGTTGAAACGAGGGTGGGGTCCAAGACAGGAGCACACTTCCTCAAAACTCGGAGAGGAATGCAATTGCGGGCCACCCGCCTTCCTAATTTCAGAGATTTCAGGAGCTCATGCACGCGATCAAATGAACTGATAGGTAAAGGCATAGGACACCTGAGAGAGAAGGAGGAGGAAGAGGAATAGCCAGAATCATCCAGGGTTGAATTAGAGAAAATAGGAGCCAAGAGAATGATTGGCCCTTTCAGTTGAGTATTACAAACAGAAGTCATCAAGCGAATAAAGAGGAGGAAAGGATGATTTACAGAAGTTGTTAGAGATGTTTTTGGCCAGAGGGCAGAGAGATTTGTCAGTAGGAGAACGCAAGGAGGTCAGCGCATTTTCGTTTAAATGAAAGTCCGCTTTGCTCGTCAAAGAGTATCTGCAACCATTTCTAGCTGAATGAAAATTGGCAAGAGTGAGAGGAGAAACGAGAATTTTTTCCACACCCGATAAGCATGTCTTTAGCCTGAATGGACAGGGAACAAGCACCGATCGAACCATGGATTTTTGAGGAGAAAAGATTTAGTCCAAAAAGGAATGAAACCTGCTCATCTTCATTACAGTTACAGTTCCCACTTTATCGGCAAAATCTGAAGCGTCTTAAGAGTCAAGGCAGTCACTTCAATTATAGTTATGCGTAAAGCAACGCATGCCCTCCAATCGGCCGATCAAAGTGCTAGAAAAACCGCATAGGGCAGTGGAGATGTTGAAGAGAAAGTATTAAAATTAAGTGATAGGTTGTGTTCAGATTTACCGATAGGAGCGAAGGTGGTGTATTTATAGAGAGAAGGCCTAGTGGTGAAACATAGGCAAGTGTGTTCAGAATCGTTGGGACGATCCAGAATGTGTGTAGGTTTTTTAATTAGTTGCTTGCTCCAGATCGTTGAGATACTGAATGATTCGACTTCCTCCCACTAAATCAGTACGAGAGGGAACGCCCAACAATTCAGTTTTTGTGTAATTGAAATCCCTCAGTATTTGGAATGAGAAGATATAACATCCTCGTGAGAAGTTAGTAAGGTAGCTATCAAAAAAGTCATGAAAACTGTTTCTGTTAGGAGAGAACAGTAGCAGAAGCATAAGATTATTTGTAGTAGAAAGGAAGAACAGATTTTAAGCCCAGACATCGAAGTAGGGAGATTCGAGTATTCTCGAGACGTGTTATACGAGTGTTTATGTTTATAAAGCACATACTCCACCCTTCTAACGGAAATTATAAATTAAGTTATAGTTGGATATATTAAACGAGTTGAAGGTTGAATTCTTAGCCATCTTGGTCTCAGACAAGAGCATAAATTAGGTTTAAGAGTTAGAGAGGTGTATTCCATGGATGCAGAGTTAGAGTGCATGCCATTGATGTTGCAAAGTCAAAAGAAAGCCACGCCTGTGCAATCTGCTATCATACACGCACACGCATCCAAAAAAACAACTAAAAAACGAACAATAGACAAAAAACCAACGTAGAAATGAAGAATTTATAAGTACGCCTAAAACGCTAAATTTTAAAAGATAAAACCGCTATTTACAGGCAAATATCCTAAATATGATAATCCAGAAATTTAAAAAACAGCTCACGCACTCACCAGTATCATAGAAGGACGCTCTCACGAAATTGCGTACAAAAAAAAATACTATTGATCAACTAAAAGTAAATAAATTATAATAAATTATAATAATGGCTGTTCAAATAGGTAAATTTTGCGCTAAAGACCAAGTTTGGAGAAACGCTAAAATCATAAGTTTAAATTAATTCGGAAAAAATAAAACATAACTTAGTACTATCCGCTATCTATATCGAACTAGATTTATTATTGAATCTAAAAGTTCTCATAATTCTTCAAGTAAGTAGTATCGGCTAAGTATCGGCCATTTTAACCGTACCGATACCATCAAAAATGCCGATACTACCGATAGACCGATACTATTGCGTAATCCTTAAATTATATATATATATAATATATATATTAATATATATATATATTATTATATATATATATATATATATATATATATATATATATATATATAATATATATATATATATATTATATATATATATATAAAGGTCAAGATATCAGTATCTAATTGGTTTTTGGACTTTGAATCAACATGCTGGGAAGACAAAACTTCCGCTCCGAAGTTATAGAATTTCAGTTTGTATTATTGGATCTCAAATGCTGGAATATACTTGAAGGAGTTTCAACAGTTTTGTGTTTCCAACTGAATCATGCACTCTCCTGACTTTTGCACAAAGTTTACTGGTTAGTATTATATATATATATAATCTATATATATATATATATATATATATATTATTTATATATATATTATATATATATATATATATATATATATTTAGGGATGGGCGGAATCGGCATACTATCCGGTATCCGGCCAAGTTTTTGACTATCCGGTATCCAGCCGGATAACCGGATAATTACTTCCCTAGTAGGTTCTTCCTCGTTTGGGGAAATATTCCAAATAATTTGAAAAATTATATATATATATATATATATATATATATATATATATATATATATATAATAATATATATAAATATAATCTTATATATATATAAATATATACTTGTTTAGATTTTCGATGTTGGGTACCATGTTATATTATTTTATTCATCATTTATGTTGACTGAACAATACATTTTATCTGAAATTTGGTGGTGACACGTTTCATAAATTATGGTAAAACATGGTAATATTAAAATATTTAATAATCATATTCTAAACATAATAAAATATATAGTAAAAAATATGATATTTATAATGGAATTAAGCTACCAAGACACATGTTAATGCAATTTTACCACCATAATTTTATTCTCACGTTTAAGTATTGTAATTACTAAATAGTAATTACCACTGCTTATTTTAACGAGTTTAAGCATTGTATTATTTACCAGTATATATACGCACATTCTCAAGAATTTATTTTTTAAAAAAAACACGAATTTATTCTCCATTGTTAACCGCCTTCAGTGATAAAATAAAAAAAATCAAAGCAAATGTCAGGGCACAAAACTTGATAAAATGCAATGTTAGAAATAAATATATGTCTGGCTATTAAGAAAAAAGTGGTGCTACGAATAATGGTCAATATCTTATAAATTTATAGGACAATCGAGAACTAAATTTATCGATATTGAAGAATGGTCGATTAATATAACACTTAATATCTTTTATAATATTGTAATTTTCATCCAGAAATAAAAGAACCTGTTAAAACATGATCTTTGATCTTCGGTTTCTCGCGATGTTCGCTTATAACGGAAAAAAAAAAAAAAAAAACACGATTTTCGGTGTGCTATCATCAACGTACAAAGTTGGCAATTGTGTAAAAATTTTGTGACTATAAATTTGGCATGCACTGAACTCCACATTTTTTTTTTGGTAGTCTCTACAACTGGCGGAATGATATATTCATTCGCTAACTGCATCCACAACATTTTTCAAAATCTTTCGAATTGCAATTCTTAATTTATTGTGGTATTCCGCAATTGCGGACTTGCGGATTAACTTGCGGAACGTTCACCTCTGAGATATATATATATATATATATACTAGTATATATATATTATATATATATATATATATATATATATATATATATATATATATATATATATATAATATATATTATATATATAAAAGGTCAGTGCCTCCAGATTAGATTCCCCATGTATGTAAAAAAAACATGATTAGCTACGTAAAAACTGAAATACTTTTGGAAATCCTAGCGCACATTCGTAATGGGAGGAAATGAAGAGAAATAAAATAAAGTGAGATAAAAAAAAAGTATAATAATAATAAATAGGTTTTCATGAACGATAATTCTCTCGTTCCCCCAAATTTTCGCTTTCCAAAGTCATGAGTCCCCCAATATTTTCTTTTTCCAATGTTAAGGCCGAACATACGCGCTACGGCACACACACACACAACACACACTATGATAGATAGATGTTCTAGAGAAATTAAATTTTTTATTGAATTTTTTAAAACAAAAGTTATTTTTAAAGTTATTAATTTTATTAAAATGCTAATTTTAATTTAAATTTTTATTTTTTAATTTTTAATTTTTAATTTTGCCATTATTTTTAGTTTCGCACCTAAATTCTTGCAAGATTATACGAAAACGTTATTTTTTAATGGTAATCATGTTTTAAATTTAAGTTTGGAAAACGTACGATTATATATTTTTTGGAGTTATTTATTAAAATTAATAATTATTAATTTTTTTTTTTTTTTAGTTCTTGCATTACAATGTACGCTGAATTCAAAAATATATTAAGTTTTTATGTAGATATAGTGTTTTTTTTTTTAGATACAGGGGGCACCTAATCTGGAGACTGACCATATATATATATATATATATATATATATATATTATATATATATATATATATATATATTATATATATATATATATATATATATATTATATATATATATATATATATATATTATATATATATATATATATGTAAGGGAGAGTAATTCCAGGATCACCAATATTTGTAGAATGGTCTAGAAATACGGATGACCCTCACAATACGGAATGTTACTTCCCTTAGATATATAAATATATATAAATAAATATTTATATATATATACCGAAAATTTTTAATATACCGAAATCTATTCTAAAAAGTTAATATTTTAAGTTAATGAGTTTATAAAACAGAATTTTTACAGTCAGTTAACAAATAGATATTTTATTCCTGTTATTAATTTAATTTAGTTGAGTATTGGACTCAGTCAGTGTTTCATAGGTTAACAATAGGCTAGAGTAGTAAGAGATTTCCTGTATACTGTGTGTTTGCAGGTTTATTTGAATTATTAAATAGTTTTTCTGCATTTAACTATAGTCTTCAACAATTGTTATATTAATTTTGTGGTAATTTAAACTAAATTAAGTTTACCAGAGCCATAGCCTAAGTTAGGCCTATTTTATAATTTTTTATATAGACTTGGCCTAGGGCCTAGGCTATACTATATTCAAGCTTGTTTTAAGATATTAATTTCTTTCTAGGCCTTAGTGATATTTAGTAAACTGTAGCTGGTGAAATAATTGGTACAAGTTGGACTACTGTTAGGCCTACCATAAAAAAAAAAAAAAAAAAAAAAAAAAAAATAAAAAAAAAAATATATATATATATATATATATCCCTGGCCTAGGCTAAGCTAGATAAAAGCTTGTTCAAATTTTTAACTTGTTTTAAAGATATTAGTTTTATTCTTTTTAGGCTTTAGCAATACTTAAACTAGTTGTTAAAAATTTTAACTTGTTTTAAAGATATTAGTTTATTTCTTTTTAGGCTTTAACGATATTTAAACTGTAGTTGGTAAATTGTAGGTACAAGGTAGTAAAGTAGATAATAATTTAAAGTATGTATGCTCTGTGTGATAACTGTGGGACTGTGAGAGGTGAATATGTGAATAACTGCCCTGCTTGTGTTGTAAATGCAGAGAATGTGTTGCTAAGGAAGGAGATTGCAAGACTGAGTGAAGATATGAATGAATTGAAAGAAGCTGTATTTGAGTTGAGAAAGGAGGGAAGTGTCAAGAAAAAGGTTAGTAGGGATGTTGAGGCGAGGAGGGAGCGGGATATAGGGGTAGATAGGAACAGTGATTCACCTAGGCAGGAAGATGAGGGGGAAAAGGATAAAGTAGTTGAAAATAGGTCTGCAGATGAATATAAAGTTGTAGGATTTAGAAATGTTTAAAGATAAGGATCTCGAAAGTCAATCAGCCTGTGACCTGCAGTATACAGGTTAGGGAACTGTCTTTCAGATGGGGAGAAATCTGGAGGACCACTGGTAATGTTGGGTTTTCTAAAGGGAAGACTGATAATTGCTAATTGGAGACTCTATGATGCGATACCTAGATAGGACTTTTCAAAGTAAGAATAAAAAAAAAAAAACGATTGAGAGTATGTTAACCAGGTGCCAGAGTGAGTGATATCGTGGATAGATAGATAGAGAGATTGATTCTACAAATGTTGATTCAGAATGTGATTGTGCATGTGGGTACAAATGATATAGGACATAAAAGGGTCAAAAGAATTAATATAAGATTATAGGGTGTTGATTCGGAAGAT
>JABUQX010014781.1:2500-17500 GCA_015478945.1 Trachelipus rathkii
GAACCCACGAATTTTATTTGCTACAAAATCTCTTTCTCTTTCTGTATATATATATATATATATATATATATATATATATATATATATATATATATATATATATATATATATATATATATATATATATATATATATATATATATATACACTTTATATATATATATATTATAAATATTTCATAAATTATTATATATATATATATATATATATATATATATATATATATATATATATATATATATATATAAATCTCTATCTCTATATCTACTATATATATATATATATATATATATATATATATATATATATATAAATCAGTGGCGAAGCGTCCAGTCATCTATTGATGCGGCGATGACTGACCAGATGAGATAAAAAATAAATCAATTCTTTTTTCTTGAAATTTCATTATTATTTTCATTTTCATTATATATATATATATATATATATATATATATATATATATATATATATATATATATATATATATATATATATATATATATATATATATATATATATATATATATACATACTGTATATATATAGAAAAAGCGGATCAATTACAATGAATTAATATTAAAATAACATGCCCAGGTAATCTGTAAATTTGTAGGATCAATTGCGAGCACATTATCAGTATTATTATATAATGTTCACCAATCAAATTGCGCCAAAAATGTATAGTGATCTAACATGGTTAGCTCATCTATAGATTTGTCGCTGAAGAACTATTTGAGCGAATTTGTTTCTCATATTAAAACATAAGTACTTTAAAATTTCGTTCAAACTTCGGACTTCTGAAATATAGTAAATTATTAAAGAAATTATAAATTCAAAAATTATTATTAGAATCAGTGAAATATAATAATAATAAATTTCACTCTTTTTACAAAAATAAGTCAATTAAAGTTCCTTACTTTAGAAATAATATGTATTTTATAAAGTACGAAATATGATGAAACAACCTTAAAATATTGGCAAAAATTCGTTTTCCTTGAAAGAAAATGTATTTTAATGGGAAACTACTTTGAAAAATAACCTAAATATATTATTATTATTATTATTATTATTATTATTATTATTATTATTATTATTATTATTATTATTATTATTATTATTATTATTATTATTATTATTATTATTATTATTATTATTATTATTGAAATTTAATATGAATTTGATTTTTTTGCTGTTTTTTTTTTTTTTATTTCTTTCCAATTCTAATTTAAAAAAAACTATTTCGGCCGCTCTCTCTCTCTCTCTCTCTCTCTCTCTCTCTCTCTATATATATATATATATATATATATATATATATATATATATATATATATATATATATATATATATATATATATATATATATATATATATATATATTTATCTATATTGTTATTAGTATATATATATATATATATAATAACTTTGATAAATATTATGTTCCCCACATAAGGCTGATGAAGGATTACTTCAATGTGGTATAGGTGAGTGGTACATTTTTTTTTTTTAGTTGTCACCACCACTCACGGGCAGGGCCATTCAAGGAGAGGGTGTTGCACACCAAAGTTTCATCCGCTAGCGCAAATTACGCAGATGAGAACAGACGCAGGCTTTAAAGTGAGTGAGATTAAATTCAGCAGGGAACACAGAAGATGGAAGAGAATTAGTATTGAGCTAGTAGTATTAGTATTAGTATTGAGCTAGTATTGAGACATAGAATATAGTTGAACGAATGGCGGGAGTATTAGTATTAGTATTGAGCTAATATTGAGACATAGAGAATATAATTGATATATTTGAACGAGGGGCGGGGTCATCACGGAAGCACACTCCCACTCGGGGAGGAATGCCACCCGGGCCACCCGCCTTCCTAACGTTCATAGATCTCGGGAGCGATATTGCCCGATCAAATGTAATCACAGGTAAGACATAGGACACCTGAGAGGAGAAGGAGAAGGAGAAGGAGGAGGAATGCCAGAATCGTCCAAGGTTGAGTTAGAGGAAAATAGGAGGCAGAAGAGATTGACCTTTTCAGTTGGAGAGTTAGCAACAGAGCCATCAGATCGAATAAGGGCAAAAGATGATTTACAGAAATTGTTAGAGATGTTTTGGCAAGAGGCCAGAAAAATTTAGTAGGAGATCCAAGGAGGTTAGCGCACTTTCGTTTGATGAAAGCCCACTTTTGCTCGTCGAAGAGTATCCCTGCAACGATTTCTAGCTGGATGAAAAATTAGCGAGTGATAGTGTAACCACAATTATTTCATTCTTGATAAGCATTGTCTCTAGTCTGAATGACCAGATAACATAGATGACAGTAGAACCATGAACATTGAGGAGAGAAAGATTTAGTCGAAGAAGGAATGAACTGCTCATCCCGTCAACGATTACAGCTCCACCTTTAGTGGCAGAAGCCGAAGCGTCATCAGAGTCAGCAGTCATTCCAATTATAGTTAGCGCAGAAGCGACACCAAGGCCCCAATCAGCCCGATCAAAGTGCCAGAAAAAAAAACGCATAGGGCAGGATGAAACTGTTAGAGAGGAATTATTATATTTAAGAGCTATAAGATTGTGGTCAGATTTTCCAATAGGAGTCGAAATGGTGTGTTTATAGAGAGAAGGACTAGTGGTAAAACATAGGTCAAGTGTGTTCAAAAATTGGTTGGGACGATCCGGTATGTGGAGATAGCCCAGTGTGTACAACTAAATGGCAATAAATCATCATGGAAATAGTGAAGAGTGGTGTCCCACAGGATTCAGCTTGGGTTACTATTGTTCCTCATATATATAGTGAATGATTTAGACCATGGACTTAAATGCAAGGTTTCTAAGTTTGCAGATGATACCAAAGTGGCCACTTCAGTTAGGAAAAGTGAAGGATGTATAAAAATTCAAAATGATCTTGATAAACTTCTTGGGTGGACAGATAAGTGGCAAATGAATTTTATAGTAAAAATTGTAAGGTTCTTCACCTAGGTTTCTCAAATAAAAGTTTAAACTACGATATGAATGGAAATTGGATTGAGTCTGTGGACCAAAAAAAAGATATAGGTGTGATCATAAGCAGTAATTTGAAAGTAGCTAATCAGTGTTTGGAAGCAAGTAATAAAGCTAATAGATGCTGGGCATAATAAATCGCAATGTTGTTTACAAGAGCAAGTAATAAGTAAACTGTATAATAGCTATGTTAGGCTAATAATAGAGTATTCTGCCCAAGTTTGGGCCTTATTTAAAGAAAGACTTAGATATGCGAGAGAGTGCAAAGTAGAGCAACGGGACATGATACAATTCTACAAAATTTTTTACATCTATTGATAATACGAAGAACAATTAATTCTTCATAGTAGAGCACGGACCGGAGACCAGAGAGTATAACAAAGAAAAGTAAGAAGAAAGCATGCCATCTTGATATGAAAGCATTCTTTCAGCAAAATTGAGCTGTTAAATTTTGGAATGGTTTGCCACAGGAGGTTGTATATATATATATATATATATATATATATATATATATATATATATATATATATATATATATATATATATATATATATATATATATATATATATATATATATATATATTTATATATATATATATATATATATATATATATATATATATATATATATATATATATATATATATATATATATATATATATATATATATATACCGTATATATATATATATAATGTCGATATAGGGAACCGGGAACTGTAGCGATGACTGCTGGAAAATGCCACGCCTCGCCACTGATATATATATATATATATATATATATATATATATATATATATATATATATATATATATATAAATATTTATATATATATATATATATATATATATATATATATATATATATATATATATATATATATATATATATATATATATATAATATCAGTAATATAAATATATATATATGTAATAATATATATATATATATATATATATATATAAATATATATATATATATCTTTATTATTTATATATATATATATATATATATATATATATATATATATATATATATATGCTATATGCCCTATCATATATATATATATGGTTATTTGCCATATATTTAATATATATATAATATATATATATATATATATATATATAACTATATATATATAATATATATATATATATATATATATATATATATAATATAACTTTAACAACAATGGCCAACTCTTTATATTTCTTAACAATATGTATTTATATATATATATATATATATATATATATAAATATATATATATGCTTATATATATAATATATATATATATATATATATATATATATTTATATATATATATATATATATATATATATATATATAACTATATATATATGCTGCTAATAATAACCAATAATAACCAACAATAACTTAACCATATGTATATATAATATGGCATAATATACTATAATAACAATAACAATATAATAACAATATATATAGCACAATATCTTTCATATAATATAACTGCTAACAACCAATATGCTTATATATAATAATATATGTATATATATAATATATATATATATATATATATATATATATATATATCCACCCCTAGAGTTTCACGAGACCGAGACGGACCCTCAGTATGGCATCTCGTCAATGTAGGGTTCATCCCTTGGCCCAGGTGGGCCACAACCATGCCCCCTCGCAAATCCAACCATTCACTCCTATTATGCACCCTCTTCTCGCCTCTGCCAAACTCACATTCCTCTTCTCTAGGCATTAATTTACTGACTCAATTCACTTTTTCTTCGGTCTCCAAGCCGATCGATTCCCAGCACACTCACCACTATACATCCGCTTGACAAACCGACTATCTTCCATCCTTTCCACGTGACAAAACCATCTCAACGTAGTTTCATTTATTCTCCCATTTACCCCTTTCTTCACACCACAAAACTCTCTAATACGTTCATTCCTCATTTTATCAATTCTTCTCACACCTTACACGCCCCTAAGATTGTCCATATGAACACATTGTACTTTAGATCTATACCTCTTATTCCAGATCATAGTCTCACTACTATACCTTAACACAGGTAACAACATACCCTCATTTAAAATCCTAGCGCACTCAAGACTTAGTCCCTTTTCATCCACCAAGGATTTCATTGCACGAGCCACCTTCCTGCCATTCACAACTTTCCTACTACACTCTGCAACATCCGATCCTATTTTCATCCAACATATATCCTAAATATTTAAACTCAGAAAATTGTTATACAGCTGCTCACCAACTAACATAACTTCACACCGAGGACTGTCATCACTCACAACCATAACCTTACTCTTATTTACGTTTACTTTCAAACCAGGGTTGGAAAAAACCAGGAGTTGGACCAAAAAACCTAGCCCAGACTGTGTTTTTTTGTTGTTTTTGTTTTATTGGGCTTTTTTTGGTTGTATTGTTTTTTTGGGGGCTTTTTTAAAATTTCTATTTTTGAGGAGAAAATAAAATGATCTAATAATTGAACTTGCTTTTTGTAATGTTATTTTAGTATTATTTGACAAATATATTAATAAATAGGTATAAAATTTAAAATTAAACAAATAATTTGGTAACAGACATTGTCCAATTCCCACTGCTGAATGAATGTCATTGCCTAATTGGTGAAACTTGTAAAGATAAATGGCATTGCTATTGTTACAGGTTATTGATAGTAATGAAATAACAGGACTATATTAAGTAAAGTTATTAAGTAATATAGTTAAATTTATATTATTTAATTTTTGAACATTGTTGTCATCATAATCTGAGGTTCTGGGAAGCTAGTAAGTTAGCTACCAATAGTTCAGTAGTTGTTACCTAGAAACTAGGCAGGCTTGCACCAGACACCTCCCCAAGGAGCTGCCCACCAACCCACCAGGTCTGGGTTTTTATGGTAAAACCTGGGTAAAATTGGGAGATTTGGGGAAAAAAAATAAAGTTCACTTGAAAAAAAAAAAAATAAGGCACACTGTAGGAAATTCAGAAATTCTTAACATATACAGTATATATATATATATATATATATATATATATATATATATATATATATATATATATATATATATAAATATATATATATATATATATATATATATATATATATATATATATACTATATATATATATATATACATATGTTTATATATATATATTTATTTTTTTTTTTTTTTTTACCTATTGTCACCACCACTCACGGACGAAGCCCTATTCGAGGAGGGGTTTTTATATCTTCATAAGTACACAACTAACTTAAAATTACGCAGATGAGCACAGACCCAACCTTTCTTGTGGTTACGAAGACCAAATTCTGCATGAAATGAAGATATGGTTGAAAATTCGATAGAACAGAAGTGGCTGGAAAGAAGGCATCACCATAGCAAACTAGCCTGGAGTTACCAATATCCCACCTGAAACTCACATGCGCAGACACAGCACCCCTTGTGCTACGAGGACATCGTAAAGGTGGAGGAACGCGAGTATAAGGTCCCTCGAGCACCTGCCGCTGCGGTGCTACCTATGGAAAGAGATAAGGCACCAACATCGCGCCGCAAAGATAGAGGGGTCAAGTGAAGTGGAAAGTACGGAACAGTTTATAAGTCTTTTGGCCTTTGACTCGACCCTGTCCAAAAGCCGGGTGAAACCAGAGCCCCCCAGATATGAGAGCAGTACTCCATACAAGGGCGGATGAGGCCCTCTCGTAGCCTAAACAACTGAGAAAGAGGAAAAAAAAGTCTCGCAGTCTAAACAGCAGTTTCTTTGGGGCCGCCCTAGCAACCGTTGTGATGTGAGGTTTCCAAGACATTTTTGTTTATGTTAAGGCCAAGGATGTTTATATTGTCAACAGGAGAGACGAGAGAACCGTCGAAAGAGATAGGAAAGTTGGAAGGTGTTTTAGAGAGGGAGATTTGTAGAAGTTGAGTTTTTAAAGAATTAAATTTCACAAGGTTGAGACGACCCCACCCGGAAATCCTATCCAGATCAGCGAGAATAGAATCGGAAGATTAAGACGAGAGGCAATTCTAGAAGTAAAAGAGGGAGCAGAATTGAAATGAGTTGAAGAATGAAGGGTCGAGTCATCGGCATACGAGTGGATAGAGTTAGATGTGCAGGTGAGAAGATCGTTAATGAAAAGTAAGAATAAAGTAGGAGATAAGACAGAACCCTGAGGAACACCACAATTAACAGAAAAAGAAGAAGTCGCCCCGTCAACAACAGCCGACATTGAGCGATTTGAGAGAAAACTAGACATAAGTAAGCAAAGTGAAGGAGGAAACCCAAAGGAAGGGAGCTTGGAGAGCAGTGACGCGTGCCATACCCGGTCAAATGCTTTGGATATGTCAAGCGCCACCACGCAAGTCTCCCGTAGTTCCTAAGGGCGGAAAACCATAAATCAGTAAGATAGGAAAGTATATCGCCAGTAGACCTTGAACGCCGAAAGCCATACTGGCGATCGGAAAGAAGTGAATGAGATTCCAGATGATCTAAGAAATGAGAGTTGAGAAGGGTTTCAAAGATCTTAGATAGAATACAAATGAGAGCTATAGGGCGATAGTTAGAAGGATCAGAGCGGCTACCTTTTTTCGGAATCGGTTGGACATGTGCGTGCTTCCAACACTGAGGGAAAGTGTTAGTATTGAGACATAGAGAATATAGTTGAACGAGGGGCGGAAGCACACTCCCTCAAAACTCGGGGAGGAATGCCATCCGGGCCACCCGCCTTTCTTACGTTCATAGATTTCAGGAGCCCATGCACCCGATCAAATGTAATCACAGGCAAAGGCATAGGACACCTGAGAGGAGAAGGAGGAGGATGAGGAATGCCAGAATCGTCCAGGGTTGAGTTAGAGGAAAATAGGAGGCCGAAGAGATTGGCCTTTTCAGTTGGAGAATTAGCAACAGAACCATCAGAGCGAATAAGAGGAGGAAAGACAGATTTACAGAAGTTGTTAGAGATGTTTTTGGCAAGAGGCCAGAAAGATTTGTCAGTAGGAGAACCAAGGAGGTTAGCGCACTTTGAGTTAGCTCGCTTTGCTCGTCGAAGAGTATCCCTGCAACGATTTCTAGCAGAATGAAAATTAGCAAGAGTGATAGGAGAACGAGAATTTTTCCACTCCCGATACGCTCTGTCTCTAGCCTGAATTGCCAGAGAACAAGCACGATCGAACCATGGATTATGAGGGAGAAAGATTTAGTCGAAGAAGGAATGAACCTGCTCATCCCATCAACATTACAACTCCCACCTTATCGGCAGAAGTCGAAGCATCACCAGAGACAAAGCAGTCATTCCAATTATGGTTAGCGTAAGCGACGCAAGACCCCCAATCGGCCCGATCAAAGTGCCAGAAAAAACAGTAGGGCAGGATGGAGCTGTTGGAGAGAGTATTAAAATTAAGAGATATAAAGGTTGTGGTCAGATTTACCGATAGGAGCGAAAGTGGTGTATTTTAAGAGAGGACTAGTGGTGAAACATAGGTCAAGTGTGTTCAAAGTGTGTTCAAGAATATATATATATATATATATATATATATATATATATATATATATATATATATATATATATATATATATATATATATATATATATATATATATATATGCTATATATATATATATATATATATATATATATATTATATATATACAGTATATATATATATATATATATATAATATATATATATATATATATATATATATATATATATATATATATATATATATAATAATATAATATATATATATATATATATATATATATATATTATATATATATATATATATATATATATATATATATATATATAATATATATATATATATATATATATATATATATATATATATATTATATATATATATATATATATATATATATATATATATATATATATATATATATATATATATATAATTTGAAAAAATATATATATATAGATATTTATATATGTATATATATAGTATATACATATATATATATAACTAAATATATGTATATACAAGGGTGACATCCTTCTCTATATATAATATATATATATATATATATATATATGCCTGCTTGTATATAGTGTGTATAACTAAATGGCAATAAGTCATCATGGTAAATAGTGAAGAGTGGTGTCCCACAGGGGTCAGTGCTGGGGCCATATTGTTCTCAAGTGCATAAATGATTTAGACCAGGAACTTAAATGCAATGTTTCTAAGTTTGAAAATGATACCAAAGTGACTACCTCAGCTAGGAATAGTGATGGAAGTATAAAGATTCCAAATGATCTTGATAAACTTCTTGGGTGGACAGATAAGTGGCAAATGAATTTTAATAGTAAAAAGTGTAAGGTTCTTCACCTAGGTTACTCAAATAAAAGTTTTAACTACGATATGAATGGGGATTGGCTTGAGACTGTGGACCAAGAAAAAGATTTAGGTGTGATTATAAGCAGTAATTTGAAAGTAGCTAATCAGTGTTTGGAAGCAAGGAATAAAGCTAATAAGATGCTGGGCATAATAAATCGCAATGTAGTTTACAAGAGCAAAGAAGTTATAAGTAAACTGTATAATAGCTGTGTTAGACCAGGATTTAAGTATTGTGCACAAGTTTGGGCCCCTTATTTAAAAAAGACATAAATATGTTAGAGAGAGAGTGCAACATAGAGCAACAAGGCTTATTTCTGGGTTTGAGGTATGAGCTATAAGGAGAGGGTGACGGAGTTAAGAAGGTTTTCTGAAGAAATGCGATTTCTCAGAGGGGACATGATACAAGTCTACAAAATATTTACATCTATTGATAATACGGATACCAATAAATTCTTCATAGTAGAGAACGGACGGGAGACCAGGGGCATAATAAGAAAATTAAGAAGAAAGCATGCCATCTTGATATAAGAAAGCATTCATTCAGTAATAGGGTTGTTAAATTTTGGAATGGTTTGCCACAGGAGGTTGTTGAGTGCAACTCGATTGCAACATTTAAGAAAGGATTGGATAGGTATATGGATGGTTTGGGTATCATACATATAGTATATTTTGATTAAGCCAAATTGGCGGGTTTTTAGTTACAGTAGTTATTAAGGTTAAACTGCATGTTACTATAAAGTTATTAAAGCTTGTAGTGTGGTTAGCATGTACTTTAGCTATAGTTTTTTTCCTTTTAGTTGTAGACTTTGTGTATACTATGTAAGTTATTGACAAGCCCTAGGGTGCTTTGTGGATTTGCATGAGCATGTTTTAGACTTTGTGTATACTATGTAAGTTATTGACAAGCCTTAGGGTGCTTTGTGGATTTGCATGAGCGTGTTGTTTGGTGATTGGTTCTATTGGCTTGACGGAGTTTCAAAAGGCCTATGTGGCTTCTTACTGTCTTTTTATTTCTAATGTTCTAATGTTCTAATATATATTCGATAGATTTTCTGCATGATTATCGGTAGTTATTCTGCTCGATTAATTATCGAATTACTTTCGATATTTTTTTTTAAAAAAAATATTGATTATAGATACATCGATAGTTATTTGGCTATCGGGCATCCTATCTACAAGTTTTCAGACAATATTATAAGTGCACGTGAGAAAATTGTATTAGGCTTGATGTGTACATTTCTGTATTTGTATTAGACCTGTTGTGTATATTTCTGTATTTGTATTAGATCTCCTGTGTATATTTCTGTATTACGAGATTCGTAGATAATATTTATCTTTATTTTCTAATATATAATAATATATATATATTTTATAATATATATTTATTTATAATATACATTAATAATAATAATCTAATATATAAAACATATATACTATACATACTATATATATATAAATATAATAAAAATATATAATAATAATATATATATGTAATATATAATATAATATATATATATATAACATATATATATATATTAACTTAATATAATATATATATATATAATAATAACTAATAATAATAATAACAACATATATAATAATATATATATAATATATATATATATATATATATATATATATATATATATATATATATATATATATATATATATATATATATATATATATATATATATATATATTACTATATATATATATATATATATATCTATTGTCACCACCACTCACGCGCGAAGCCCTATTCAAGAAAGGAGGGGGTGTTACACGCCTCAGAATTACACAACTAACGCACATTACGCAGATGAGCACAGACGCAGGCTTTGGAAGTGCGGGAGATTAAATTCAGCAGGAAACACAGAGATGGAAGAGAATTCCACCAGAACAGAAGTGGCTGGAAGAAGGAAGCCTGCAGCGAACTAGCCTGGGGTTGCCAAATATTCACACAAAACTCATGCGCAGACATAGCACCCCTTGTGCTACGAGGACGTCGTAAAAGGTGGAGGAGTACTAAGGGTAGCGATAAGCTCCCTTGAGCACCTGCCGCTGCGGTACCTATAGAAAAGAGATAAAGCACCAACATTGCGCCGCAAAGATAGAGGGTCAAGTGAAGTGGAAAGTACGGAACAGTTTATAAGTCTTTTGGCCTTTGACTCGACCCTGTCCAAAAGCCGGGTGAAACCAGAACCCCCCCCCCAGATATGAGAGCAGTACTCCATACAAGGGCGGATGAGGCCCTTGTATAGCTGGAGCAACTGAGGGGAAAAAAGTCTCGCAGTCTAAACAGAACCCCCAGTTTCTTTGAGGCCGCCCTAGCAACCGTTGTGATGTGAGGTTTCCAAGACATTTTTTTGTTTATGTTAAGGCCAAGGATGTTTATATTGTCAACAGGAGAGACGAGAGAACCGTCGAAAGAGATAGGAAAGTTGGAAGGTGTTTTAGAGAGGGAGATTTGTAGAAGTTGAGTTTTTAAAGAATTAAATTTCACAAGGTTGAGACGACCCCACCCGGAAATCCTATCCAGATCAGCGAGAATAGAATCGGAAAGATTAAGACGAGAGGCAATTCTAGAAGTAAAAGAGGGAGGAATTGAAATGAGTTGAAGAATGTAGGGGGTGGATCCATGGGCAAACGAGGGGATAAGAGTTAGATGTGCAGGTTAGAAGATCGTTAATGAAAGTAAGAATAAAGTAGGAGATAAGACAGAACCCTGAGGAACACCACAATTAACAGAAAAAGAAGAAGAAGTCGCCCCGTCAACAACAGCCGACATTGAGCGATTTGAGAGAAAACTAGTAGGTAAGCAAAGTGAAGGAGGAAACCCAAAGGAAGGGAGCTTGGAGGGCAGTGACGTACCATACCCAGTCAAATGCTTTGGATATGTCAGCGCCACCACTTAAGTCTCCCCGCGTTTCCCCAAGGGCGGAAAACCATAAATCAGTAAGATAGGAAAGTATAT
The DNA here is from genome assembly GCA_015478945.1 of Trachelipus rathkii. Lineage (NCBI taxonomy): Eukaryota > Metazoa > Arthropoda > Malacostraca > Isopoda > Trachelipodidae > Trachelipus > Trachelipus rathkii. The sequence continues at coordinate 14,842 of JABUQX010014781.1, forward strand.
CGCCAGTAGACCTCGAACGCCGAAAGCCATACTGGCGATCGGAAAGAAGTGAATGAGATTCCAGATGATCTAAGAAATGAGAGTTGAGAAGGGTTTCAAAGATCTTAGAGGAATACAAGTGAGAGTATAGGGCGATAGTTAGAGGGATCAGAGGCTACCTTTTTCGGAATCGGCTGGACATGTGCGTGCTTCCAGCACTGAGGAAAGGTATTATTAGTATTGAAACATAGAGAATATAATAGTTGAACGAGAAGTTGAATTCCTTGAGAAGCACACTCCCTCAAAACTAGAGGTTGAATTCCTTGCCGTTCTAAAGTTCATAGATTTCAAGAGCCCATGCACCCGATCGTATGTAATCACAGGCAAGGCATAGGACACCTGAGAGGAGGTAGGAAGATGAGGGAATGACCAGAATGCTGATATATATATATATATATATATATATATATATATATATATATATATATATATATATATATATATATATATATATATATATATATATATATATAAAATATAAAAATTTTATAATAAAAAAATATATATATATATATATATATATATATATATATATATATATATATATATATATATATATATATATATATATATATATATATATATATATATATATATATGCTATATATATATATATATATATACCGCCTGCCTATATATACTATATATATGTCTTGATGACTTTTGCTGGGCAGGAATATTAAAAGGAATTGAAATCGGTTTTCTTAATTAAAATAATTGCATTAGAACATTTATGGACATCTTCAATGAATAATTACTTAATTAAACACATGGTATATTTCACAGGCTGCTTTTTAGTAATCAGATTTTAATATGGAAGTTATTATTTTTTTCTTCCTATTTCTCTTTTCATTTTCATTATCACGATTTTCTTTTATCTTCTTCTTCTTTACTCCTGACGCAGGTCGCGTCATACTTTGATTTTACAAATTACTTTTTAACAGTCAATTTTTAACGGGTTATTATTTTTTTCCCTTCTATTTTTTTCAATGGTGTAACATTTAACAGTAGCAACATTAATTAGTAATTCATTTCGGCATTCCGCCTCCTCTATCCCCAATTAGCACTTTGTGTGCCAGACTGAAATATCTATTCATATTGACACTGTGGTTAATTTCATTGTTTATTTCACAGAACTATAAATTTTATGTTTCTTTTTATATGATATTCTTATTATTAGGCCAAAACAATGCCTAGAGGCGAGAGAGTGCTAAGACTCCCTGCCCTTCAAGATCGCTCTTTTTCCCTCCCGATACATTCAAATTGCCCGCTTTTCGAGCTTACAGAGAAGGAACGCCACCTAGCGTCCTTTACTTCAGTTGCACAAGAACAACCGTTACAATTTCCAAATACACATAATTATTAAAGGGGGATCGCCCCCTTTTGCAATGAGACCCTAGGTGGGGCCGTGTGAATTAAGCAAGCGGCCCCCTCGCCCACCTCTCAATTTATTTATTTAAATTTTTCAAAAATCAAAATTTATTTATTTATTTATTTTTTTTAATTTATTTATCTTATTTTTTTTCCTATGCTTTATTGTATAATTACAGCCAACACTCAAATAAAATGAGATAGAATTTCTTTCTACAATGCTGAAATTGATTGACATCTTATAATATATTCCCTACTTCGTGATACGTTCATTAACAATTTAATTTAAAACTTATGCTTCTAATAATTTCTTTGTAAAAAGGTCTGTTCTCCAATGGATCCACCTCATCATCATCCACGGCAACTTACAAGATTGAGGATTGCCAAATAGTAATTCTTTCACCAGGCTAAATGCGTTGCTTTGCAGCTCATTTCATTTGGTTTACTAAAATATTTCGTACAAGATATTATTTGTAGTCGATTACGACTTCACAAAAATTATAATAGTGATTTAACTTAAGAAAACTAAAAATTTTATTCTGATCATCTGTGCGTATTACCAGCTGAGCGCGTAAAATTTTTTTCTTGTATAAAATTACACTTAAAACTAATTATTGATTTCCATAAAATGGATCCCTATCTAATAAAATTTAAAAACTTCGTTTCAACAAAATATGCACTTTGGTCTTTGAAAACGGGAAGTTTTAAAGCTGTCACTTATAGCTTTCTTCAAGTTGTCAATGCATATTTTCTGAAGGCGGCATACGATACCGCAGCTCGCGTGGTTCGAGTTGAAATAAAGATCTGTTATTCTTTTTGTAAAACTAAACACATTTAAAAAAAAAGCATTATTACCGACGATCACTATCATTAACTGTGAAATCTTAAATTAATTTTTATTGTAGTTAAATGTACACAATAATTTTAATTCATTAACTAATTCGAATGTTTTTGCATTTTTGTTCCACTCTTTTCGTCTTTTTCTCTTTTTTTTTTTTTTGTTTATTTATTTGTTTCCACTTTAACGGTAAGTCTCTTAATTTTTTTCAATATCGCCAGCTTTGCTCCAATTTCGATCTTTTGTTACACTTTATTTCGACAATGGCTTTATTAGAAAATCACACATTTAAATCCATTATTATTATTATTATTATTATTATTATTATTATTATTATTATTATTATTATTATTATTATTATTATTATTATTATTATTATTATTATTATTATTATTATTATTATTATTATTA
>JABUQX010014781.1:27500-30000 GCA_015478945.1 Trachelipus rathkii
GTTGACTAATTTCCTTGTATGAATCCAATCTCTGTTTTAGATGCACGGTCAAGGTATCAATTATAGGAAAAAAGTTTCAAATTTGAATTTTTCTTTGCCAGTTGCTTGTACAGATGGCGCAAAACTATCAAAGTATGTCATACGTGAGCTTCCAGCTCTTCTTCTTTGAGTTAGGCCCTTGTAGTTAGCTTCTGGATTTATATTATCAATCAAGTTTCGACTTTGAATTTTTCTTTGCCAGTTACTTGTACAGATAGCGCAGAACCATCAAAGTATGTCATACGGGAGCTTCCAGCTCTTATTCTTTGAGATTTTTTTCTTTATCGGACTATTCGAATTCATTAAAAAATTATCACTGACAGTATCAATAAAATATCCTGACCAATAGACGTCAAGGCTTCTAGAATTTCCTTATGACCTCGATGTAACGCATTTACAGCATCAGCTCGTGCAGACCATCTGGTTTCAGAAAGACTTTTAAGAACTTTCTTAGAACCTAAATATTCTGTTAATTTATTCCACCGATGGGTAGAACTCGAAAAGAAATTGTACAATTTCTGAACCATTTGAAAAAAACTTGTTGCCTTTTGTACACACTCAGCAGCATGAAGACCTACCAAGTTAAGAGAATGTCCCGCTCATGGTACAAAGGTAGAAATTCACATTTCTCCTTTATTCTCGCTTGCAAACCAGAGTATTTTCCTGACATATTTGATGCATTGTCGTAACTTTGTCCTCTACAATCCATAATAGGAATATCATAATTTTCTAAAAATATCAAGACTGTTTCCGATAAATGTTCTGATATTTGATCTGTAATAGGTATGAATTTCAAAAACCTTTCAACGGGAACACGGTTTTTTACGTACCGAATAATAAAAGTCAACTGGTCAATATGTGATAGATCGGGCGTACTATCAACGCTAATCGAAAAATATTTTGCTGATTTAACTTCGCTTATAATTTTTAATAGGACCTGTTTTCCCATTAGGTCAGTAAGCTCATTGCATATGTTTGCTGATAAATAAGAAATGTGCCATTTCCCACGATTTGAAATTTTTTTCAGCTTTCTGCGAGAAATGGATCAAATTCACTTAGTAACTATATATCCCAAATAATTTCTGTTGTGTGGGGATCCAAGAGTTTCGCTGTCACCGAGAAATGGAAGTCCTCGGGATGCCAAAAATTTTACAACTATGGCAATTCTTTTAAGTATGCACGTTTTTCCAATAATCTAATTCTCTTTTATATTGAGACAGCAAGTCTGTATCTACTCATAAGTCATCATCGATTGTCGATGTACTGAGCTATTTTCGTGCTCTTAAATGATGCGATTAATATGTTTCCAGTCATTGCATTTACTCAGCGAACATAAGCTTATATTAGGTTTGAATAAACAGCATGAAAAGCAAAATATATATTTCTTCGAAGGCAAATATAACAACCATTTTCTTTCAACGCTTTCATTATTCTTTAACGTACGCTGAATAGTGATTTATTGAAATTTCTAGTTGTTCATCTACCATCTGCTTCTTTGTAAGTTCTGCAACTTTGGAGAAGTCACAATCTTTTTTGGGGGGAAAATGCAGGCCCTTGCTAATCCAAAATTCACGTATGTTTCCGTAAACATTTATTTAAAATAATAGCCAGGATCATGTGAATAATTTTCTAGGGCTGAAGACTGTTGTTGTTCAGGTAAAAGAGTTGTCGGTGAAGTAGATGTATATTTACCATCGAGGAGATCGCTTTCTTTACATATATGATTCAATGATTTCCTTTTCTCACTTGGAAAAGGGAATTTGGAACAAGTGGGTTCTGAAACAGCTGAAACTGCCTCAATTTGTTGTAGGTGTAATTCTTTTGACAGATTAATTTGATCGCCGCTCACAGAAGTTCCTAGAAGGTAAGAAGTTTATGATTAAATAAACTCTCTCTCTAGCTCATGTAAACAGTAAAACAAACATTTTCATTTATAAATAAATCATAAAGTAACATAAAATACTCACCGGGGGTGAAAAATATGATGTTAATTTTGGTACCATTTGTATTATGTCTTTTTGATGTGCAGCTTTCTTCCTCTTTTCTGAGCCACTAGGATATGATCGTTTCGACATATTTTGATTCAATATTTTCTGTTTGAGCTAGAGGAGATATCTATTTAAAAACTGAAAAGCTGAAAAATTGAAAAGTAAGTCAGACATATTTTCATTCAATATTTTCTTTTAAAAACTGAAAAGCTGAAAAATCGAAAATTAATCATTGGTTGGGATTCAGTCGCAAGGGCTAGGGGGCACCATGGATCACGGGGCCCTTGGGTCTAGCCCAGCGAGCCCGTGCGTAAAGATGGGCCTGCATGAGTGAAAGAACTGATGAACAAAAAGCCTTAGATTTAATTCTAAGATATTTGTGTGTGTATGGAATCACTTGAATGTGTGAACTTTAACTCCATACAAATAAGGTCAGTGCTCTTTTAGAACAAGAAACTAAGGTTACTAAAATA
>JABUQX010014781.1:40000-60172 GCA_015478945.1 Trachelipus rathkii
GCTATAACTTTAAAACCCCATAAAAAAGCATTAAATTTTAACAAATTACCTTTGCTATAAGGTGAAATAAAATAGCAGCAGTATTTAATTTATCCTTAAAATAATTGAATAAAATTTGCAGAGACTATGTTATTTACAGCAACAGGGTATATAAACATATGTTTTATTGATAGTAAAATATAGTAGATATCTTGTGACATCCCCTTCATTTGCAGATTTAAAAATCATCGATATTTTAAATTTTGGAGAAAATGAAAAAATATTACAAATGTACAAACCTTTAAAAAATTGGAGATAAATTGTTTTGTTATATATTTTAATTGAAGTAGCTGAGGACTGGAATATAAAATTTTAAAGTTAGCCATGAGCACAAGAATAGTTTTCTTCAAGAATTGAAGTTGAAGGTGTAAGAGATGAAAGCAGTCCAGAATCTGTAGGTTATATTGGCTGCTTTTTGAAAAATACATCGTTATCGTAATTGACGCTTTTGCCTTTTTACCTCACCAAATATCTTTTTTGTTTTTCTTTTCTTTCCATTATATCTTAACATTAAGTGTATTATTTTTATTTTATTTTTTTGCAATTTTATTCTTTAATTTTTATCTGTTTAACATATGTATTATAGAATTTTAATTTTATTTTTGTAATGTTAAATTTTCTTTTTATTATCTTTTTTGCCAACCGCGTCTATAACAAGGATCGCGTTCTATAATACCGTTCTACGGAGGACGACTGTATGTGACACATATATCATACTAAAATGACCTTCGACTCTCATACTTCGAAAACTTTAAATATGAAACAATATTTTCCAGGGATGGCAATTTTTATATTGTTTAATTTGGTTGATATTATTTTATTTTTTTACATTTTTTATTTTTTATTTTGACACAAATTGCTTTTTTATTTTGTTTTGTATTTTTATAAAATAGTTAATAATGCCTAAGTTATTGCCTAATATAAGTAAGTTTGGTAAAATATTGGATTATTTAGTAATTAAGTTATTTAAATTTAATATATATATATATATATATTAGTAATATATATATATATAATGTATATGTATTATATATATATGATAATATAGTTAGTATATAGTATTAGTATTATAGATATATAGTTGTTTATATAAACTGTATAATTATCTGAGTACTCTAATTTTATTATTACTTTATTAAAAATGACTTGAAACAACATTGAATGAAGTTACTACTTATTATTTAGATAAATTATACTTATCATTAATTAGTAATAAGCTGAGATTGAATTATAAATTAGAAAAAAGTGCGTCTAAAAATTTTAAAATATAAAAAAAAATCGCTGTTTTTAATAAAAAAAAAAAATAACGTAAAAAATCAGTGCATTCAAATATTTTAAAGACTTGTATCTAATCCTGCTCTAGAATCTAAACCTGGGGATAAATAAAATTTTGTACAGGTATTATTATTATTATTAATTATTACTTGCATTATTTTATTATTATTATTATTATATATTATTATTATTATATTCTAGTATATTATTATTATTATATTATATATTATGTTATATTCCTTTATTATATAAATAGAAATTAACTATTAAGTAAAACTACTACAAAAAAGAACATATTAACAAACTGTTTAAGCAACAAAATTCCTTTCAAATTTTTAAAATAAGGATTCCATAATTTCTACCTTAAAATGAATTTATATTGGAATTTTTGAAATGTTGTGTGGTTGTAGGAAAATTAAGGTTGCTCTAATGTCTGTGAGTTAAAACGATCAGTCCTATCCTCAAACACCGTTACCCGCTTCTGAAAAAAGGCTTTTTAAACTTTGAAGACCCGCTTTTTGATTCACTTTAGCGTTTCATGAGCCCGACTGCAGCCCGGGGGGGCACACAGGCGCACATGCATCGCTTTCCACAGCCCGCTTTGCGCACTTCTACCTCACGTAAACGTCACAGTCAGCGGCCCTTGTTATTAAATCCTCGATTTCAGAATTAATAAAACGGGCGGAGCACTGCGCGAAGAAATACTTTGTTACAAACAAATTCTTTTTACAAAACATGTGTAGGAAATGGCTGCCAAAATTTTTTAATATCTTAGTTAATAACTTTTATATTATTAAGGATACTAATACTATCGTAATCATTCATTAAAATAGATTACAATAAAAATACAGAGTCATCGCTAGCAGGATTTCAATTTAAGGGTGGCACAAAAGTTGAGTCGATATATATATATATATATATATATATATTATATATATATATATATATATAATAATATTATAATATATATATTATATATATATATTTATTATATATATATATATATATATATAATATATTAATATATAATATATATAATATATATATATTAGTTGATGGACGATTAATCGAATCGAATCGAATCGCTGTTTTTCAGGAATCGGCAATCCGGAATCGGAATCGGAATCAGCAAAATTATACCGATTCTTTGACCGATTCGGTATACAATCTGAAAATAATTTGTATTCGATCTTTATGATATTTCAAAGACAAATTTCGAAGTCTGCCGTATTGATTTTTAATCTATTTAATAAAAAAAACTGGATGGAGCGAGCGCATCTTTACGTGAGCCTAAGATATCATGTTACGATTTTCAGCCAGGCAGTACATTTGCAAATGTTCTTAGTCATGTTATGCAATAATGTATTTGATAATTATATACCAGTGAACTCGAAAGTGAGCTGTGAAAATATTCCTTGTAGGCTGTAAAATTGGAAGCTATTGAATATAAATGCAATCCTATCGAGTTTCACCGTTTCACGCGTATTCTAACTGGAAGCTGATAATCAACAAGAGCCGAAATTAGGACCTGTCAATAGATTATTATTTAATGAAATTCCATTATATAGCATGGATGCCATTAAAAATCACTTTCATTTTCTATTTCTGTAAATGATGGCACTGTGATGTATCAGATACCACTCTTGACAGTAGTCTCAATGCATTTCATATTTGAACAAAGAGACGTAAAAAAAAATATATCCATATGCAAAATAATCGTGTCCTTTTAATCACTCGCCCCAAGCCATTTACTTCCAAGTATGAAGAATATCAAACCTAGATTTAATTTACCACAGCACAATTTATTCAGGATATGCAAACCAGATGTAATAGCCCAGCATCATATGCCTTATCAAAAGTGCGTGAACAAAAGACGCTCTCATTTCATATTCCAGTGATCATTCAAAACCTGTATCCTTAGAAACAATCAGAGTTATCAGAAAAAAATGCTAAAGATACTTAAAAATTTTGGTTAATTGTACAAATTTATTTGAGACACAAGACACAATCGGCATCGCAATAATCCCCAAAAAGAACAAATGATTTGCAGTTTTTTTTTTAAAAAGAGTCAAAAAAAAAGACACTATTTCACGACTTGGTCTTACAGTATCAAGCATGAAAAATTTCATAGCTAAAAAATATGTTTTCACCTATTTTACTATTTGAGTATTGTGCTTGCTACCTATCTTGATCCACGCTTTAAAATAATTGCTGAGGATGATCAGAAACAATTAAAAGTGGAAGATATCTTAAGCATGATGTTGCGAAGATATATTCGTTGTATAAAGGAAAGGAAAACAAGTTTCCACTTACTTTAAACCAATTTTCAAATTTTTCTCATTTATACAAGAATGGCGACAAAAAGTGATACTGAAATAATAGTTTTAACTTCAGTATTGAAAGTTGTTTTTCTATGAGAGTAATCGGAAAACAGACTTAAAACAGCAAAGAAACTCTTCCCAAGGAGAAAGACACATATATTGAAAAATTGAAGATGTATAAAAGTAGAAATCAGGCCAATATAAAAAATATTGAAATCTTATTAAACAATCAGCAAAAGTCCTTACAATGGTGCACTCGAATAAATGAACAATATCAGAGCATTGGCTGTCCTTGCTACGAAAAATATTCAAGCTCGTCCACTTTTCCGTGGAAAGTGAATAGACTCTCAGAAATGGAGATCAATTTATTCCTAAAAAAAATCGGATTGCACTCAGAAACGGGAAGAAAATGTTAATTTTTTGCACTACAACTTAAGAGTCATGATTTAAATACAATAAATACATGGATAATTTTGCTTTCAAGATCTTACTTTTAGTCAATGACGAAGCCAGTTTTTTTAAACAAAAAAAAGGTCAATTTTTTCATTATTGTTAGTTTTTAAAATAATTGATCTATTATTTTTCAGTTTTAAATAAATAAAAAGGTTAATAACTAATTATTTCTTTTACCCCAGGAATAAAAATAAAGAGAATATCTATAACCATTAATTGTAAAGTTTAAAGATCTAAAATAGTTGATTTACAAAATTAGCAGATTAAATTATATATATATCGTATATTATATATATATTATATATATATAATTAATATATATAATATATATATATATATATATATATATATAGTACTATATAATATATATAATAGATATATATATATAATAGTATAATATATTATAAATATTATATATATATATATATATATATATATATATATATATATATATATATATATATATATATATAATTATATATATATATATATATAATATAATATAAAGAATTGAATCGGAAATCGAATCGAATCGGGAATCGGCACTTTGACTGGTATCGGAGAAATCGGAATAGGCATCGGCTGGAAATTTGGAATCGTCCCATCAATATATATATATATATAAAATACGTATATATATATAATATATATATATATAATAGTATATATCATATAGATATATATATATATATATATTATATATATTATAGTATTATATATATATAATATAGACTGTATATATTCTTCAATACCGTTTGTAATAATAATTACTACTTCATGTATTCTATCAATTGATGTATCCTTTCTCCCCCCAGGTTTTTTTGTTTCCCCTAATAAAACCCTTAAAAAACGTCGTCTGGCAAAAAATAAGGTTCATTCATTTTTTTCTTTCGCCAAGATTTAGGGGGACAAGTGGCCCCCCTGGCAACCCCCTGATATACGCCCATGAATAAATTATTTTTACAATTGCCAGCTGAATCCGACGGGCTTAGCTTAGGCCGTTCCAGTACTCAAATTTCTGTTCGTCTGATTGTTAATGTAATTTTTTCAATTCGAAACGTTTCGAGTCAATTTTGACCACCACGGGCCTGCCCCGGGCTTGGAAAACGAGCATATAGTATATTTCTCTTTTATAATATATTTATAATCCGCTTGATCCAAACATATATTGAGCTTGCAAAATAAGGGCTCACAGTTATTGAATATGACCAAGATTGACAGACACTTCTAGAAAGACTCCACTTGTTAAACAGACAAGGTTAAGTAGAAAATAGCTGCGTTTTCAGAAGCCCAGAGTGCAGGCCCGTGTGCAAAATCAACTCGGAAACGCTTCGAATTGAAAAAAATAACATTAACCACTCAGAGAGACAGGAAATTTTGAGTACCCTGGAAACGGCCGGCGCGCCCGATCGGATCAGGCGCAATTGTAAGCAATACTCTTAAACTAGCTGTATCTATTTTATGAAATGATACGACATAGATAAATTAGTATCCTTAATATTAAAAGTTAACAAAATATTAAAAAATTTTTGAACATCCATTCCCGACACATGTTTTGTAAAAAAGATTTGTTTGTAAACAAAGTATTCTTCTGCGCAGCCCGCCGTTTATTAATTCTCGAAATCGAGATTTAACCAATGGCAACCTGACATGCTGACGTTTTACCGTGCACGTAGAAATGCGGCAAACGGCTCTTGGAAAAATGCATGTGTCCGCCAGGGGCTGCAGCGGGACTTCCTAAAACGCATCTTATGGAAGTAGTAATCTGAAGACAATAAGTTCCGTTCCGCCGTAAACTTCCGGCCGGAACGCAAAAAAGTTTTTTCAAGGTTCCGGAAAGTTCCGGTTCCGCCGGAACCCAAAAATTCGTTCCGCTTACATCCCTAATATATATATTATATAAATATATATATATATTTATATTAAGTAATATATAATATAATATATATATATATATATATAATATATATATATATAATATATATATATATATATATATGTATATACTATTATTAGAAGATGTATGTGGACATTCGCATCCGCCGATTAAAAGTTAGACATCCGCATCCGCTTCCGCAAACAGTCAAATTTTGAAAATATCAGCATCCGAGATCACGCATTCCACACTTCGACGACATCCGCATCCGCACTTTTTATATGAGAAATTAGTAGCGTCAGTGCATATATAATATAATATATATTATTATATATATATTATATATATATACTATATATAATATATAATATAATATATATATAATATATATATTATATGTATATATATAATATATAGAATTATATATATATAATATATAATATAATATATATAATATATATATAATATATATAGTAATATATATATATATATATATATATATATATATATATATATACTATATATTCTATATTTTTGTTTACTTAATAACAATAGTTATTGTTTTGTTTGTTGTTTTTATAATTTGTTATATATTTCTACCATGAAAATTTTGAGTATTAGAAATTATGACTTCAAAGTTAAGACCATAATTTATTAAAGTCACCTTTCTGATGGTTGAAGAATTGAGAAAAAGTGCAGTGGTGGGATACAAATTCGAGTGCGCCTCGTCTGCATCCTGGAAACTTTCCAGTGTAAGGCCAAAACTTCCATATAATTATAATATATATATATATACTATATATATATTAATATTACGTATATAATATATAAATAGAATAATATATATATATATTAATAATATATATATATAGATATACTATAATATATATATTTATTTATATTATATATATTTATAATATATATATATATATATATATTATATATATATATATATATATATATAGATATATAATATATATATAATTTATATATAATATATATATATATATATATATATATTATAATATATATATATATAATATTGCAATAGATAATTAGTACTATTACCTAATCTAGTTCAGAATAATCACTTTACCTTAGATATAAATAATATTAACATACAATCTTTATACTTCTATCATATATGAGGCCTTATACACCTACGTATTCGCATATGACAATATTGATACTATAATCAGGCGCGTAAATTGTAAAAATTCTCTCCTATCTGATAAAATCATCCAAAATGGATATAAATGATGTGCGATAAAAGTTAGCTGGGTTGGAAGTAGAATGTTGGGTCTGTATTTTTTGAATGTTAATTTGTTCCTTTCTAGCTCAGCAATTTCAATACTCGGTTCAGATTCAGATGCGCTTACACATTCTTAAAAAATCAGCTGAAACTCTAATGTTGCAATCTTTTTCTGATGTTATTTAAGTTTTTATAATTGATTACCGATAGTTCATGTCTTTCACTGACAGAAGATGATGTATGTATACAAAATGTTATAGTTTAGTATCGAATTAGCTCTGTCCTTTGATGTCTAGCGATGTAATTTACGGAATAGTATTGTTGCCTAAACTAGAGACATAGAAATATTCATACAGGTCTTCAAAATAATCGAGACTGACTGGTGATCTTCGGATAATACATATGCTATCGTAGTGATTCACTGTCATCATGAGCTAGCGACTCATCTTTACGACTTTCATAGAATTATGCTAGAACGCTAGAGGTCTGTAGAATAGCTAGTGTCGTGCGGGTACCTCGTCATTATTGACTGATAATTCCCTGACCGAAAGATCATTCTCTACTATTTCCATTCTAAAAAATCTGAGGCAAGTTCTGTCAGTCGACTCAATTGCGCGCACATGTTAAGTTATATGTGCTTAGCGTGTACTTGAATACGTACTCGGAATTCCTATTGTAGTATCGATTCTCGCAGACTCGTCTAGTAGTAGTGCGTTGCATCAAGCTTACTAACTGCTTAAAGTCTAACACGTATCACAGGGTCATACTTCATGAGTAAGATAGTCTAGGTGCTATATATACTATATATATATAATATGTATTAAATAAATTATATATTATAGTAATATATCATATATATATTTATATATATATATATATTATATATATATATTAAATATATATATATGATATATTTATATATATAGGGGATGGTGATTTTTCATTATCCGCGGATGCCGATGCGGAAGTGATTTTTTCACATCCGGATGCGGATGCGGATAGTTTAAATCACTATCCGCGGATTGCGGGTGCGGTAGCGGGTAGTTAAGTTTTTAGAGTTTTAGCCACAGTATTACACACACACACACAACACCACACACACACTACATTATATACTATATTATATATTTATATATATATTTTTATATATATTATATATATATATATATATATCATATATATATATAATATATATATATATATTACATATAATAATATATATATATATATACATATATATATATATATCACGCCGTATATTACCAGAGTGCAGCGACGCTTGGAACCAACTCATTTTGCACGCGGCGGATCGAGATCGGTCTTTCCAAACTTCCATCCATTTGGAAAAGGTAATATATATATTAATGCTTTAAATTAATAATACCAAATTATGTTTCAATAACAAAAGTTTCAGAGCCCTTTCAGAGGAGAGTTTTGCTTGCTCTATTTCGTTCGTAAATGAAGAATTTGAGACCACTGAAGACGACTCACTTAGCACATTGTTAAGGGATTGACTAAGATTTTTTTTCTGGCGACTTCTGCAAAGATGTGGAAAACTTTTACAATTATTAGGCCCCACCAAAACAGTGGATCTTTATCTGGATTTCAAGCTTGTTTCCTCTTTTGTACTCTTCGATCAATTGGCATAGTGTCTATTTGACACCTCCGATCGCTTGCTAGATTTGATTGCTAGAAGCCTAGAAAAAACGTTATGGATTCGGCAATGAATATCGCTAATAGATGGTAATTTCGTGTCTGTTTCTGTGTTTTTTGCTTTTTATTGGCTAGGTGATGTTCGCCCTTAAGCGCATTATCATGCAATAGCATCCCAAATGAATGATTTACCAGTTGTGAACCGTTGATTCAGAAATATTTCGTTTTGTATCTAGATTTTAGAAAAGTTGCAATGTACATGGCGTCATGAATTTACAGAGTTTGGAAAGCTCTATTATCATATCGCACAAATGAATGTATGATGTTGATCTTGAAAAGTCAGTTACTTTTAATATATATATATATCATCCTAATATATATAATGATTATATAATATATTATATATTATATATTTTTATAATATATATATATATTATAATATTATAATAAATATTATAATATATAGTATATATAATATATATATATAATATATATATATATCATATATATATATATATATATATATATATTATATATATATATATATATTATATTATTATATATATATATAAGGTAGTGCACAAACGTTTCATAATAATTCATTGATGAATACTATCCCTATACGCAAAAAATTTATGCGAGAGTGCGGAATGCGGAAAGTGAAAAATGCGGATTGAGGTTGCGGATGCGGATAGTGGAAAATGATGCGGATATCCGCATATGCGGATTGCGGAATGCGGATATTCGCTCACACCTCTAATATTTATATAATTATATATATATATATATATATAATTATTTTATATTATAAATTACGTATTAATATATATAGAAAATATGTATTTTATGTCTAGGTTTAATATATATATTATATATATATATATATATATATATATATATCATATATAATATATTATATATAATTTATATATTATATATATATATATTATATATATTATATATATACGTATATTATATATATATATATATATATATTTATATATATATTATATATACCGGTATATATATATATATATATATTATATAATATTATTTATATTATATATTTTATATCTATATGATTAAATATAAACTATCTTTATTCATTCCTGTAAATATGAAAATATTATTATTATATTTGTATAATTTATTTATAGATGTTGCCAATGTTTAAATATCTCCAGTTATTCCATATACATACAAAATATATCAATTAAATGATGGGAAAGGCTCCACTTTAGAAAGGTAAGTAAACTTTATTTAGAACAGGATTCCATTTTTTTTTTTATACTACTCAACATTTTTATAACAACAATATTAGTCAAAAACCGACAACAACTTTAGTTCGTTTGAACTTGCTAAATAGTTAAATTGACGGAAAGAAGAAATTAGATTTGAAATACAAAATTATAAATTTTCACTTGAGAAAGAAATTGAAAAGAGCAGCTAAGATATTTTTTTTATTTTGCTGTATTTATTTATTAAAATTAACGCTTCGCCACTCTCTTTCTAGGGGTCGAACCCTGGACCTTAACCACATGAGCCCGATAAGATACCACCTAATTATTTGTATATTCTCTCTCTTTATATCATTATATGATATATTTTATAATATATACTATATTATACATCTACAAAAAGTTTATATAATATATATATATATATATATATATATATATATATCGTATAGCTTATAACATGGGCAACTATTATATATTTAAATTCTTTCACTATTCATCCAAACTAGGCCGCTTTTAGAACAATGACTTTAGTACGTTACTTCATTTTGAAAGGTCAACCAAACTCGGCAGAAAGAATAGTACAAATTTTCATTTGAAAAACCAATCCATATTCAGGAAAAAATTACCAATGCTAGGGAGAAATAGCTTGTAAAAAAACTCCCTCTGAATTTCTGTGCCTAGTTAGACAGAGTGCGAACTTCGGCGTTATTTTCGTAAACATTAGTCTTCTTGTATCCTTGAAGAGCAATGACCGCTATTTGTATGGAGTTTAAATCACCATTCAAAGTGATTCCATACAACCATCAAATATGCTTAGAATTAATCTAAGCGCTTTTCTATTCATCATTACTTCCTCTCATGCAGCATCTTTAGCCGGTCTCGCTGGATAGACCCAGCCCGCGATCCATGGCCCCAAGCCTTGCGACTGGGCCAACCAATAGATTAGTTTCGATTTTTCAGTTTTAGTTTTTAAATAGATGTCTCCTCTTGCTCAAACAGAATATTATGAATCAGATAAGTCCGAGCTGACTTGATATTGTCCTTTCCCGGTTTTAAATAGAATATTCTCTGTTTCTATAGAATTAGCTGTGTGTATCCTACCTTGGAGTGTGAGTTCTTAACGATTCCTATTTGCCAGGAAGAAAAGAGGAGAAAGCTGCACATCAAAAAGACATAATACAAATACTGGTACAAAAATTAACAGGTCATATTTTGCACACACACACACACCTGTCAACTTCCATAAAGACGGAGTGTGAGAAAACATGTGTTGCTTTTACTGTTTATGTGATGCTAGGAGATAGTTTATTAATCATAAACTTCTTACCTTCTAGGAACTTCTATGAGCGGCGTCAAATTAATCTCGTCAAAAGAAAATTACACACACAATCAAATCAATCATAGCAAAAATAGGTTCAAATTCCCTTTTTCCAATTATTATAAAGTTTCCAACGAAAAAGCAATAACCCATCCAATCAATTTTTTTCAATTTTAAATCAGTCCCGGTATTACTTAAAGCACTTGTTTTGTACATGCAGTCTTCAGCCCCAGAAAAGTATTCACATGATCCTGGCGATTATTTTAATGAAATGTTTACTTAAAAAATACGTGAATTTTGGATTAGCAAGGGGCCTGCATTTTCCCAAAATAAAGACTGACTTCTCCGAAGATTGCAGAACTTAAAAAGAAGCAGATGGTAGATAAAAGAAAATTCATAACATCACTATGAGCGTACGTTAAAGATAATGAAAGCGTTGAAAGCAAAATGGTTCTTATTATTAGCCTTCGAAGAAATCTATATTTTGTATTTTCATGCTGTTTATTCCAAACCATCTCAATATAATTATGTTCGCTGACAATAAATGTTAATGACTGGAAACATAATAAATACATCATTTAGAGCACGAATAGCTCAGTACATCTACAATCGATGATGAATTAATCTCACACGAAGTAAAACCGTAGGTAGGGTAGACAATTTCCCATGCTTCTCCAATATCAAAAGAGAACATTGTACATACTTACTTGGAACTAGAAGATATATTAAGTTGTAGACAATATGAGATGTGTTGCGCAATATTCGCATACAATTCACATATATTAATTGTAGAGAGATAATCGCGTATTGCAATTATCCATTTCGGTGCTCAAGTGAATGAGTATCGAGTACGCGGCTTATATTCGTTCATGATCTTACACGAGTAGGCGTCTACGCTCATTACTCAGATTGTCCGTTGTGCCATTTGACAATATCGAGAACACTTCTTGAACACTAAATGCGAATATTATTTGTGCTGATTTAATATGTAGACGTTAAGTAGGCATCAATTTGTATCCGAATTCTCTCGTACATGCACATAAACTAGATAATAAAAAATCTGCATACGTAGATAATTTCTCTGCGATATGTAATTGAACACATTTCACTGAGTTAGATATCAGTCGATAGTATCTATATCAATTGAGTTATATGTACTATAACGCTAATATAATTATATTAGTTGCATCGCAAAACACTCTGTTTGGCAAGCAAGAAAATCAAGGAAGAAATGTGAATAGCTACCTTCGGTACATGTTATAAATAGCCTTATTATATGATTATCATATATAATATATTAGTATAATTATTGTATTACATCCCTTCTCTGATTATAATTAAGTATATCTCCGAAATGGGTAGAGTTTTTATCTTTCACAATCATAAGGGGTGATGGACTATGCATCTCCAGTAACTAGATTATAAACCATTATTAATAGAGGCTTATATAAGAGTAAATATTTTATTATCTAGCCTATTTCCTTCACTTATGATTAGTATACATATTAATAACTACTATATAAATATAATATAGTCGATACTATATGAGTAATCTATGAGTTTCATATAGATAGCTAATTACTATTTCCTACGAGTAGATAGTAACTATTTTCATACACGTATTACTGATACCATTATGATATCTTATAATAGTACTATTAAATATGATGTGAAGTATTAGATAGCTATATATATCTTATTATAGTATCAGATATTTATAATAGATCATTTTTACGTATCTTTAAAGTATTATATATTTATATATTATTAGTATATAATCATATACTTACATATTTCATAGGAGTATAGTATTGTGTTATCTATCAATTTATATCTCTCGATTGATGCTACTCTGGCTCCATTGAGTATGTTCATTAAAGTTCTCGTCGAGATAGCAACACAAATCTAGTTACTATATCTACCTTTAATTATAATCCATATATATTATATATTAATATAGTATGTATATACAGATAACGCTTTTGGTTAATTTCTTAATACATTTAGCTAGTAGGATACATAATACCGCTGATATACATTGTATAAAATATATATCTATATATATGACCATTATATACTTATATCATTATTACTTATCACTAGTTATATAATTTCATATACCTGCGTCGACTTTTATGTGTATACGTTTTTATGATAATCACTATTAATATGAGTTGTATACAAAAATTTTATTACACTTATAAACTTTATTTATAGTAATTGCACTCGCTTAATAGTATATACATTACTTATCTAATTTATTATATTAAGTTCACTGAAATGCCACTGTCTGCTGTATTATAGCGTGATATATAACTAGTCACACATATTAATAATAACATATATTATTTAATCTCTATCCACATTATCTTAATAGTCTAAATTTTTAGGTCTAACTTATCCAAGTATTTAGACATCGTGATGCCATTATTGTAGTTCTTGGGATGACGAACTTCTATCTATGTACTATTTATTATAGAGGTTCTGTGCTTCTGTGAATTAGATATATATTCAGTTTATTGCCATAGTATATATATATATATATATATTATATTAATAATATATATATAATATCTTGATATACCTAAATATAATATAAATTGATAGTTAGCTCATTTTATCATTTTTAACCTCAACATCACATCACACACAATATATATATAATTAATATAATATATATATATATATATAGGTATAATAATATATATATTAATATATATATTATATAATATTATATATTATAGATATAATTAATATATATATATATATATATATTTAATAATATATATATATAAATATAAACTATTTATTATTACAATATTTAATTTATATAGTCTATACTATTTTAATTTCATTATGGTAGTATCTCATATATATATATGCAACACTATCACTCACGAAATGATTTTTAGATAACTTTATTTAATTGAAAATTAAATACTCAGTATATACAGATTTCACCAATATTACCTACTATATATATATATAGATATTTTATTAATAAACTACTCAGAGCTCCAAATTATTATACAATACACAACAAATTATATCCTATGTGTTAAATTAAATTAATATATCAATATTAGGAATAAATTATAAGTATTATGAATATAAAAAAACTATAAAATAATACTCGCTCATACCAATAAATTACATCACACGTAATATATTAAATATTATTATATATACACCAATCAATATATACTAGAAGCGGAGTGTTAACTGAGGGGCTCGGAAGTGTTCAACAAACCTAACGAGACCACGACTGAGAAATAGAGAATCGTACGTAAGCGGTGAAAATTCTATTCTAGAAAATAATTAAAAGACTCCAGGTTACAATTTTAATTGCAGTTATATATAATTAGTTATGATTAAAATAACGGTACAAACTTTTACACAATTCTCTTTATGTTATAAGAAAGAGATGATTCAAAGCGTTTGTCTACTAATCAATTGATAATAAGTCTTTTTAACATATATTTAAATATTATCAATCTATCTTTAATATTAATTATTATGTTTAAGTACCTATAATATAATATTATGTCTTTCTGCATTACTCACATCTGATAAAAAGTGCGAGTATGACTTTATGACAGAGAAAATCATTATAACATTTGCCTCGATACGTTTCCTCACAGTAAAGTTATTTGGAACTCTTTTATATACTCAAAGCAGAAATGCACACGACTCTGCCTCGCAGGCAATAAGTAGACTATTTTTTTACTTTCCGAGTAATGTTATTAAAATAACACAATTAATATGTTTCCACCCCAGACTTCGTACCTTATATATTAAGAAACTACATGCACAAGTGAATTTTCATTGTAATTACACAAGGCGCCATCTTGAATAAGCAGCTATTAGCCGTTCTCAGAGCAACGAATAAAAACTACAATTTACTTTTAAACAGAGACAAATATAAATTATAGATAGTACTGTTTTAAGTTTCTTTATATGTCATACATTGAAAGATTAGTACACTTACAGTGATTTTTCATTTACAACATTATTCTCAGGATAAGATATGAGATCATACTGAGGAATAACATTTCAGGTCAAGATAATAATAACCGATAATTAATGTATATATATAGTATATAGGCATATCAATTAAATGTTACCACTATGATAAATGTATAAATTCTATCTATTATAATCTTGTGAACAATAAAATTAGATATAGAAGTATAAAGGCTTATATGAAGGGTAATATTTACATAAGGCTGTGTAAAAGGGTGTGGTATAGTTATATATAACATTACTCTGCTGATAAGAAGCTATAATGAAGTTTATTTATGTGTCTGTTGTGAGGTGAAGACGAGTTCCTCGTGATGCGGAGTCCATGTGTGTGAGATGGTAGATGTCAATCGCCCTCATGGAATCACTGACTGTTACTGACGCTCCCACAAAAAAAAGCTCACTTTGATGGATATAATTAAGTTAGAATGTAAAAACGGAAACGGATGATGGAGAGTGTAGTAAGAATTTGAATGGTAGGAAGGTAGCTCGTACTATTAATCGTTGGTGGATGTAAAAGAGACTAAGGTTAAGTGCGTACTTGTCTATGTATATATATAGGGTGGGTGAGCATTATGTATTTTGTTACCCCGTAGTATATGAATTATATAGTGTGAAACATAATGTCTGAGAAATAAGAGTTATAGATCAAAGTACAATGTGTATTATGATGCGACAATCTCAGAGTCTATTATAGATGTGGTACGAATAAATTGTAATTAAAATGTAGAATGAACGTATTATAGTGGAATTTTGTGTATATAGAGTTATGTAAGTATAGAATGTAAATATAATGTAGATGAATTAATACGATGAATTAACATTATGAGATGTTTGTAATTAGAAAGTATTAAATTGATAAATTAGTATCGGTTGGTAATTAAACGTGGTATAATAAGTTCTGTACAGAGTGTTAATAAGAGTGAGTAACGACCTAGTTGGGAAACTGAAAAATAAATGTGTAATGATTGTGAAGTCAGTAATAGGATGTCCTAAAGGAAATAATATTGTATGACTTGCCAGATAGCGAGTGAAAAGATAAAGGTAGTGTACATTATAATAGAGTGATAATGGTGAGGTTTGCAAGGATATAATGTTATTACTGTTTGTATCCAGGCTATAATGAACAATCACAGTGTACTGTAAGATTCCACATCATGTGAAGTCATATATCTCGCTAGATCTCTATAAGCCTAGGTGTGGTATTAGTTTACTGACTCCTACAGTTCTCACATAAAGGAATAAAAAGGTAATTTTAGTAGGAGAGGTCTTTCTTTTCGACTTAATACTCAATAATTCTTACTACTTCTATTATTCCTCTGAATAATTGTATGCTACTACACACTTAACTCCTAAATCATATAGGGCTTACTAAAGAGTACTATTATGATAAATATATATACTATATATATTATATATATATATAAAATATTAATATAATATATATATATATATATATATAATAAATTATATATATTATATATTACTTATATACTATTATATATATATATATATATATATAAATATAATATGATATATATATAATATAATATTTATAATATATATTATATATATTAAATATTAATATTATATATATATAATATATATATATATTAATTATAATATATATAGTTATTATAGTAATCATATTATAATAATATATATTATATTTATGTATAGAAATATATTAATATAATATTATAGAATATTTATTAATTAATATATATATATATATATATATATATAAATTATTATATATATAATATATATTATAATTATATATTATATAGTTATAATATATATATCATATACATATTAATATATAATATATATATATGTAATATAAATATATTTATTAATATTAATAATATATTAATATATATAATATATATATATATATATATATAATATAATATAATATTATATACTATATTAATATAATAAATATAATATAATAATATATATATATATATAATATACTGTAAATTGTTACGTAAGTATCTTTCACATTTGAAATATAATTTATAATATATATATATATTTGACAAATATTATAATATGTATATTATATATATTATATAATAATATATATAACATATATATAAAACTAATATAAACTATAATATAATATTAATAATATATATATATATATTCATATTATATATTAATTATATATCATATTTATATATATATATTTTAACTAAAATATTAATTATTTATATTAATTAATAAATTAATATTAATATATAATATATAGATAATAATATATATATATATAGTTATATATATATTACTTCTTAGAAATAGTATTTTGCTTAATCTTATATATTTATTATATATATTAATATTATATATATATTTATATTATTTAACATTATATATTATAACAATGTAAATAATATAATTAAATAGCACACAAATTAATTTCATATAGGTTAATTAATAGATATAATTATATAGTATTAATATTAATTCATATACATATATATATTATTATATATTATAATATTAATATAACTATATATTTAAATATATATAAATATTATATATTAATATATTATATATAATGATTATATATATATAATATATATATATATAATAATTAAATTAAAAATTCATATTATAGTATATATAAATATATATATATTAATATATAATATTATAGAATTATATATTTATATCTTAATTTAGGTATTATATAAAATATTGTTCATCTTTAATCAAATAGACATTAAGCTATTTATATATATATATATATATTAATAATATATATATATATATATATAATAGTATATACATAATATATATATATAATATATATATATATATATATATCATATATGATATTAATATATAATATATAATAATATTATATATATATAGTATAAATAATTATATATTAAATATAATATATATTAATATAATAGTATATAGTTTTATTCCAGCCATCTGATCTCAGTATTATAATATTAGGTTGCTATAGATACGATTTCTCGAGAATAATAGTATAAGAGCTTAATATCTGTTTACTGTAAACTTAGTAGTATAATATTAAATACTATTATTGATATGATGATGTATAATCTCTAAACAGTAGTAATAATTCAATCTAGGATATATATATTGGGTATAGTAATACTACCTCGTGAGTAGAAGTAGTAATAGAAAATGTATCTGAGTATACTTACTATCTACTAGTACGGTTTATAATAAAACAGATCCTAAATTAGGCTTAAATAATAATTATATATAAAGTGATATATATAGTAGAGCTCAGTACTAGTGGACACACTGTGCAGACACTCGCGAGAATACTTCTCTAGCAACTTGGAAGTTAATGTTTAGAATAGTTTGCAAATTGCTTGATGTGATAGCTAGAGTAATATTACATCACTTTGAGTAAATAGATTAGTAGCGTTTATTGATGATGTGCTAGATTTATCTTGTCCGACATCTCGAATATTTGGCTCGATTAGTTTTACGTAGACCCTCAGGAATTATATCTAGGATACTCCTATAGTATTACTCAGCTCTCATTAATATTAGCAATAACCTGTATATATATTGTAATAGTTAGATTGGACTATTACTCGAGCATCCGTAGTGAGGTCAAGCGCTAACTGCGGTATAATATGCGTACGCATATGTATAATTGTAAAACTAGTCATATTATACCGTATATATTATTTAATCACTCAAACTATCATATAGATACTGATACACCTCATAATTCATTATCTATAAAAAGACTGATATATACACAAGAAAACACGACGAATTACTAGAATTTAATGATAGGTTAATATATTAAAGACCGTAATATATATATATTAGTATAGGGTACTATGGTATACCCCTCATTATAAGGAGCTACTCAGATCATGAAATAATAAATAAGAGTACAAGAGTGAGTAAAACAGTTATATATAGGTTCTGATAAGGATGAATAAGGAAAGAAGGAATAGGTATATTGGGGATAATAAAGAAAAGTATAGAAAAGAAATAGAAAAAGAAGGAGTCAGCACTTACTAATGTATAGTGGTTGACAGGTACGCATCCGTTGCTGGTCCGGCTGCGGTTGACCGAGTTATTAATATTCGATATGAAATGATACTAAGTAATTAGTTGTCTATTTATATATTATTGTTATATATATATATGTCTGTAGATTTCGAAAATAATGTTTTCAAAACTAAAATAAGTAAAAATATTAAAAAATAATAATATAATTATATATATTAAATAAAATTCTCATAAGAACTTTTCTTCGTTTAAACATTAACAATTTAGTTATATACATTCCCTAAGCATATATATATATATAATCTAAGTTAAATTAAGTTCAGTGTGTTAGCAAAATTGCTTCTCCCTCCTAAGCCTCATTCCGTGAATATCTATTATGATCTAATTTCATTCATATTGTTATATATTTTTTATAACTCTATAAATTAGTTTCTTTTTTATTTCAATCATATATATTACTACTTATTTTTAATAGCATATAATAGATAATCTAACGTGATATAAATCATAACCTAACATTTACCCAAGCGACCCTCTACTTCCAGTTGATGAATTCTAATGCATCTAATATGAATCTATTGATGTATATTATCTTTATGTGCATCATCGATCTATTGATCTATTGATCTATGATTTAAGTTATTATTTTACATTAATAAATTATTATTTATATCTAGTGAAATTTAACCCCTCTTGGGGAG
>JABUQX010014782.1:0-38072 GCA_015478945.1 Trachelipus rathkii
GAGAGAGAGAGAGAGAGCGGAGAGAGAGAGAGAGAATGAGAAGTAGGCCGAATGTACTTTTGTACAATGGTTCACAGCGTTCACATGGATTTCTCCATAATACTGTTTTCAATTTGAGATTTCAGCCCCAGAACTGTTCACGACAGGTGAATGAAATTGAAGGAAAACCAATTTCTGCTTATTTTCCATTCGATGGTTTCGACGGTATGACTCTCTTTTTTCCCATAACACTACAGGCACATACACACGACACGAGGCCACGTACGCTACACCGAACCACATCACGTTCTGTGTTTTCCCAGAACATATGAGCACAAGTTGTGGGCTGACATTCAGACATGGTTTTAACTTTTTGGGTTGTTTTATGTGTGACCTATCTTTATCTGAGAAGTAGGTATACAGAAAGACATTACTATACAACAAAGATAGTACTCTGCAAAAAACATCACAATATGCACTGAGCCCGGAGATACATCTTGGACGAATTTATGCCTTTTAATATCAGATGTGAGGTTAGGATATAGCCTCATAGGTATACATACTCATGTCACCCTATATATTTATAATAGTTTAGTTATTGTTTCAGTTATATATTCTAGTTGTTAACTATATAAAGTTCTACATATCATAATATATTATATATATATATATATAATATATATATATATATATAACCTATAATATATATGCCATAACCTTTTCTGAATTATTATTATCATATTATTCAGTTAAAATAATTATTTATTACTATAAATTGAATTTACAAATTTAATAAAAAACAGTACATATACCTTGCACCGTTCCGAGGTATAAACACCTTTTAGCCTTTCTCGAGTAAATACAAGGAAAGCATACATATAACATCAATTAACTTAAAATACATAGCGGGCACTTAAACTAGCATATAAAACTTTCTTTTATTGCTCCTTTTTTTATAAAGAAAATATTAAAGAATTTGCTTAGAAAATTTTTATGGATGACATTGCATTTGCTTTCAAATATTCATATCGTTACGTTAAATTCTCAAGCGAAGCTTAAAAGTCGCTCATCTAGATCAACTAACATTAAAAATTGTGTGAGCTTTCTTCACCTTCGAAATACACATAAGCCTGGTTCTAGAAGCCATGTTTCACCGAATTTTTTAAATTATTCTCACGCGCAGACCTCGATGCAGCTGCTTCAAACGCGACTTTACACATCTACCAAGTTTTGGTTTATATATTTTACCATTGGTATTGCTTTTTGTTAATGATTATTTTTTAACACAAAAGTTTTCAACCAAGGAGTTGGTGATGCTGTCATTAACAACGTATTGTTGGTTCTTGTTTATTTCGATTTATCTTCTACTATCTTTATAATTGGTGTTTTTATTAAAGTTTCAAGTAATGAATATTTATACATAGTCCTTGTTTTGTTATTGTTGTTTGGATATGTTTTGCTTAAGTTAAATGAGATTCTATCTTCGCACCGGCTTTTTGTTTCATTTATTATGGATTACATGTTCAATCGTCCGATATAAAGTTTTTCTTTCACTTCTAATTATCACTTTGCGCAGATGCTTCTTGAGTGGTTTAGTTGTATTCAAGATTTATTCCACAGTCTCGTTAACCTCACTACGCTAAATTTTAACTTGAACTCTCTTGGACCAAAATCTATAAGAAGTCTGAGCACGCGCACTCTTATATTAATGAACGCTACTGAAATCAGCGCCATGATCTTTTTTTAGTTTAACCGTAAAGAGACAATTTGGAAAGTTATTTCTTTTCGTTAGTTGTAACTTCTTTCCTTCGAAAAAGTCTGATATTATCGATTAATCCTTGTGTGCATTCAACGTTTTCGTATCCGTCTATTATACTTTAATAGACGTTACTATAACAAACATCCTACGAGGCTCAGTCTCATGACTTCTCCCATATCCATTCATTATATACTTATACAAACCACATACAGATAATTTTTCTTAAGTTAAGTTCTTTAGAAGCTTTGTTATTTGGATATTATATATATTTATATATGTATATAGAGATTCATATTGTGCAGTTAGTTTAACTCTATATTATATTATAATATATAGTAGTATATAGTAGTATCATTATAGTTATTTATATTATATATATAGTTATATATATATAATACGTATATATATATATATATATATATATTTATATATAGTATATATATGAATATATAATATAGTAGTATATATAATATAAGTATATGTAATATTATCCTAGTGAGAATGATTATAGTATATATATATATATTATATAGTTATATAGTATATACGTATATAATATATATATATATATATATATATTAATGATATATATATATATATATGATAATAGCTCCTATTTAAATGTAAATTATTTATTAAAGCTGAAAATTCTATCAAATGGACTTTGGTATCCTTTATTATCATATATATATATTATATATATAGTTGATATAGTATATATAGTAAATAAAGGTTTTTAGGAATTTTGAATTTTTTTTATTCATTTTACTTTGCATAAATCATCTATACCATGGCAATTCTCCACCTCATTCTATCCACCAACATGAACTGGGGGTAAGGTGCGTAAGCATGCATTTGGTATTAGTAGATATATAAATAGTAGACAAGAAGTATGATTGCCAGTGCTAGAGAAAAGAAAGCCCAGTCCTTACCGCCCCGCGTTACTGAATACGAAATTGTCCACACTGAAACACATGTGTGTGGTCTATAGGCGCTCTGTATTAACCAGGACTAATGTTTTCACTATATACATTTAAGGCAAGGCTAACAACATAAAGTAGAAGGACCTGATTTTCTCCGCCTACACTTTCCGCCCTTGACCATGTTTTCTGATTTGTGCAACCTTTTTTGTGTGACCGGGGGTGTTTTTGAGCTCGAATTTTTACCTGACGTTGCCCGAATTCCTTTTTGGGCCTTGACGTTTTTGGGCCGCGACACCCAAATATTTTTTTGAAACCACAAATTTTTTTGGTAAGCCTATTATTTTTTTTGTTTTGGCAACCTCTTAATTGATTTATTTGGGCGAACTGACCTAATTTTTTTGGCAGAACCCTAATTTTATTTCGGTCAACCTAATTTTATTGCAACTTCGCAGAAGGGTTGCGCCAACGGTCTGCGTAAGCAACGTGGGGGGGTGTATTTTTGGAATTGGGGGGGGAGGTAAGGGGGAGGGGGGGGGGGGAGACGTTTTATCTGTACATTTTTTTGGGTAATGGACCTTGTCTAATTTTCGATTTAACACAAAACCTTGTCTATACATGGGTAATTTATGGCCACTAATTATTAGGTCACACTATTTTGGCACACCCTTTAGGAGGGCTTAGCCTTTTTTGAATGTCTTATAACTATTTTTTTGTTTACTTCGACCTTTTCTCCAAAGCTTGGCAGAAATTCCAATGGGGTACAATTTTGGCCGACAGTATAATTATTTTTTAGTGCCACGTGCGTGGCCACACGCACGTCACATATTTCGTTCCTAACTTGATGAACGTAATGTAGTGAATGTAGTGGTATCCTAACTTGAAACCTACACACAGTTAAACAAAGACAGAGAGGGTGCATTCTACATCCCGACACAATCACACACCACACACACACACCACACACCAACGATTTACTTACACACAACAGATTTCATCTTACACTTTGCTTTATACACACACATATTGTTCACTATGACATTTAGGCTTATACACGGAGATAAGTGCACTTGGTCTATGAAGAATCATATACAATTTAGTCACACATAAAGACACATTACCATTACAACTTATACACACTATGTACAAAACACCCTCACCCTTTCGGTCTCCATGGCTCATTTTTTTTCGGACTCAGCATTATTCGATGACTCATCTTCTGGATGGCACGTTCTTTCGCGGTTCATCTTGAATGGTGCCTAATATTGACATGGTTCAAACTTTGAATGGTCCAATCAACCGTAAGGGGTATCCTAGGTGCATGTTCCTATTACGTGTTCTACAACAAATCCTAGTGTTCTACGAGTATTGGTGACGGTGCCAAAGGTGACGTGTCAAGCGAGTGCCAATAGAGTGCCAGATGAGTGCAGTGAGTGCCATGAGTGCCAAATGAGTCGCCACATAGTGCCAACTCGATGCCACATAGTGCCAACGTGGTTGGCCAACTTTTTTCAAGCCTCCTATTATAGCCTCCCCTGAGCCTAGAATAGCCCTAATTGGGGTGTCTACCCCTAGGTTATATAAGGTTGAGGAATGATTGGGTGTATATTACAAGCTGCTAGGCTACTTCCTACTATGAGTTAGTCCTTTTTGCTAACACTTAGCATGACAGAATATATATCTAAAGAGTTAACAGTTGAGACAAGTGCCGAAACGTTTCCCGAGTCTGAGGTCGCGAAGTCCGCGTCCCCGCAGTGAACACCGTCGCGAACGCCCGCCCGGTGCGCCGCAGGCGCAATATTTCCCGCCCCGCCTCGTGCGCCGCAGGCGCAATCATTTCGCGTACGCCGCCGCGTCGCGTTCCGCAGACAGGCATTTCCGCGCGAACGAAAAAATACTGACTATCAGATGTAAACTATTCAAAGAATTTTCTTTTCAAATATCTATGAGTCATTCATTTTTTACTACAATTGGATGAAATTTTATTAAAAACACTATACTTTACATACCTTTAAAGCCATAATCAGTAAATCAATGAGGTGTTACCTAACACCTAAGGGACATTTAATGTATGCTTTTGTTTTTACTTGTTTTTTACTGCTTTAAACCTCATATATTTTACTCGCTGGGCTACTCAATATGTATTCAGGCTTACCCCGAATTTTGTAACACGATACCATATATTTATTAAACATTACATACCTTAAAGCAGCTTAAATCAGTACACAAATCTAGAGGTGTAATACTAGCAAAAAAAAGGGATTAGTATGCCTTTTGTTTTACTGTTTTAAAATCAGTTTTAACTCATCATGTTTTACTGCTTTACTCATATGTTTTTACTGCTATTACTGTCTTTTTAACTTCCCCAATATTTGGGCCTTTTTATTTTTTTACTGGTTTATTTCATTTTATTTTATTACATTTTTTATTTTTTTTTTTTTGTTCTTTGTTTTAATATTTTTATTATAGTTTATTTTATTCTTTTATTATATATATATATTAATTATTGTCTTTTGTTGATTAGATTATATTATTTATTATTAATCTATTTTTACAATTGATGTATAATTATATTTTTTAATTTAGTAAAAATTCAGCTAAATGTCAAGGAGAAGACATCTTTACGCAGTGTCTGTTTATTAAACATTTTATTTTAATAAAATGAATATCAAAATATAATTTTATTAAAAACCTTTTATATAATACTAGTTTTAGGGGTATTTAATGGCAAAGCATTTTCATTTAAAGCATTATTTCTGGTACATTAATTTTTGTAATGTTTGCTACTATAGATATACATTTTGAACGAATAACAAAATTTTTTAGAGCATCAAGATATAGATACAGAGCTAGTTTTTATATACTAAACGAAACAATACCATATAGTTTAAAAAAACCGCACCATAACTGCAAGATAATAAATAGAACCTCCACAGAAACAAATTAGAATATTAAGGGTTGTTGAAACAGGGTAAGCAACAATAGTTTCATAATACCAAACTCTACAATTATTATATTTGTGATGAAAAAAAATTGAAGGAGGAGTGTGGATATAAAATGATTATTCAACATAAATTTTAAAGTTTAAAAGAATCATTATGTGAAACGAAGCCATACAAGTTTTGTTTGCCTCTATACACGGAAATCCCATGTCTGTTGAGGTGATGTGAAAGCATGTACTGTGAATGATGAAGCTCAGTTTAATCCTTCTCTACTTTACATTGGTGTTAGTTGTGGGACAATGATTTGTAGATCGTTAAAAATAATTGCGAGAACAGCTCCCAATCTAGTCAAAAGTCAGAGTTTCATTTTTTATAATACCGATTATTTTATATTCTCTTTGTGTCATGTGTGCCTTTATAATATACATTGATATGGATTAGTACGTCTTTGCGATATCTGCTTCATAATATTATTCACAAATAGATTGAGGATAGCTCAACGATGATTTAAGACCACACTAAGTGATGTGGTTGCTATAGATAGACTTGCATACTGGCACACAGAGTTAAGACTTTTAGTCTCTGAGAGTGGTTAGTTACCTCTTGATTTCAATAATGTTTTAATGAATATGGTTATTTCAGCTGAAAAGGTCAGCTGTGATATCATAGGCCCATAATAATTACTATCTCTTTTGCGTTTTGATATTTCTAAGCTTCACAGATTGTAAGCGTCATGCTCCCATATCAATTACATGGATGGAGGAGTATTGGCTATTAAAGTGATAAAAAAGAGGGAGCGGAAGTAATTAGAGAGGAGGAATTGTTTTTTTGAGGAGTCTTCCGTTTATGTGGTGACAAATTTACTTATTCAAAAAATCACCCGTCCGTGAGGTGAAAGTCCAATTTATCACATGTATAACTGATACTCTAATGAACTGCACAAGGATGGAATAGGTGTGAATGAGTTTTTTAATAGAGTGTGATTTTTTATAAGTTTTTATTCCCGGAGTGGGACATCACAATGTTCCACAATCCTATATTTATATGACTTTCTGGTGGTACAATTTCGTGTTGGCAATTTGTTTGTGTAGTTGGAGGGAGGATAGTTGATGAACTAGCAGTAATCAAAAATCTTGGTTGGTGACATAAAAATTAACTAATATCTATCAGGTTTCAAACTTCTCTTTAATTAAGTATATACTTTGAGTCTGTAGTATTCAAAAAAATAAGCGAATTTTTAAATTATCTCCAATGCCGCTGTGGAGATAAATTTTCACTTTTTCTGCACATTAGAGATATAGCCTCCAACCAGTTTGAAACAGGTTTCTGCAGTGAAACATAACGCGTAGCAGTCTATGTTTAACTTTTTATTTTTATAGAGCAAATTTGTAGGGTTATTTGATTATACGTATGATAAAAATGATTACTTAAGTATCATACAGATGGTAGAGATGGAAGGTCTTGTTGAGAGAAGGTATTAGTCGCCATTTAATCGACCGTAAAATTCATAAGTAATATTTATGACTTTAGCTGCTTTATCTATATGTGCAGCTTCAACTTTGAAAATATAAAAACAACATGCTTGGGAGATGAGACTGTTAGCCGTCGTCTTGATAATTTAACAAGATGTTCTATATAGCTTCTTAACGGATAATTCAGCCGCTGACGAAGCCCTGTGAAGATCCGTTAAGATAGACTTCACATGGGTGAACATGTATAGGAAATTTGATTCTGTATATAATATATGGTCTCACCGAAGGAACATTGTAGCGTCCGGTTTTGTGAATTTCCGTGTTTTACATATAAAACCATTAGAGGGGTCAGGTATTGATCAGAGTACCCTGGAATATTGAATCTACGAGGAACATCTGTAATTGGTTAATTGAATGCGAGGATTAATATGATAAAGTTGGATGCTACACGCTAATCTGTGTAGGGTTAATGGAGAAGAGATCCAATTCACTCTTACAACAATCAGGACTAAAAGGATGAAGGAAATGCATCTTGCATGTGCGAGTTCCTGGTCGTATAATCGCACATTTTCAATGAAAACATACTTTATATACTAATAAACAATGTATAAAGTTAATCAGTTAGTAATTAATAGCAATACATAATACATTTTTTCTTTTAGAGTTTTTTTTCCGCTTAGTCCTTTTTCTTTATGACAATTTCTTCATTGTCATAAGTTTTTGTTTTATTTTAAACGCTTAACATATCATACATCTTCATCCGAAACATCGGCGATAACGTTTTTAGTGCTGTTACGTGATTATTTTCCTGAGCAGATATCTTGAATAGTATGCACACCTGTTCTTATAAGCTGTTTTTACCCTATATATTCCCCACCTCTCTGGAGTAGAGGCCTTGCACTTCTCCATAGCTTGGCAAAAATCCACCAAGGCCATACCCCCTCTGCATTTTTGTTCCCAATACCCGTTCTTCGTCCATTATTACAGGAGTGTCTTTCTTATAATATCTTTACACTGTGAGAGTATGTTAATAGAATGAAAAAATATATCTGACTACAACTCTCTTATATATACCATTATGCTGTAATTGGATCTGTTTCTTTCTAATATGAACTTTGCATAACAATGCACCGTATGTAAAGGGGAAGGGATTTCCTTCTACATCTTTTATATGCAAGCGTACAGAGTCAAAATGTGATCTATTCAGAGGAAGATAATGAACATTTAGGGAATGTTATAACTTTACTCTCTTTGGGAAAATATACTACTCTAAATAAAGGAGCTTTAGTATTACCTACATATTGATGATCAATTATATTTGTATATACATAAGCTATACCTGGGATGATTGAGCATCTCGGATGGGGTACATGTATAATGCAGTACTCGATTTGCTTCATCTTTTTGTTCATGTGGAGTCATGCGGTTATTCTCCACAGATAGTATACCCTCTTCAACATAGTAGGGATATCATGAAGTCTATCCAACTCAGCATCACGTTTCACGAAATATGTTCTACGTGCCATGGTGCTCGTTCGGAAAAAGAACTGTCAGGTCAACGTAGTTTACACTTACTTTAGATTTAAAGATCTTATTTTTATCTTCATAGGTCGCATTTCAGTTTTGTATACAGATCCTTACACATAATACTCATATCAAGAGAACGGTTTAATGACTAAAAATAGCAGGCACGATTTAAAATATGCCTTGCAAAGTAAATTCTTCAAGAAGTATTCTTTGTAGCAAAATGTTGTGTATTCAGTTTTTTGCAATTGTTTAGTCCTTTTCAGATTAACGAGTATCTACACTTGTAATATAGTTTAACACATTCTACACTTCTGTACAACACCCAGAATAGATTGTGAGGTAATTTTTCTATGCCGTATTTAATATCATTTCAACATAATCCTACTTCGTATGCCTTTTTTCAAGTTGTATAGGATTCATTAACAAAGTTGTAAATCCGCAGAGTTTATTTCAGGATGCTAAATCCAGGAGGCTGAAGAACGGCAGAGTTAAATTTTTAAAGTGCGTCTCCTCTCCATGATATAAGACAACTGATTAATGATTTTCTTCACTTGCTTTTATAATAAGTATTATACTTAGCAGGGTATCACACCCATTTCACAAGAAATGACTTTCATTTTTTCTTTACCCCTCGTGCTAATATCTTTTCAATTTTATATTGTGAGTTACAGGGTTGAACCTTACTTTTTGTATTCTTGTTTATAAAATCCCTCCTTTTATCTTTTAACCATCTAAATCTTCCAGGTAATTAATTATATCACGACGGAGTGGACGGATATTGGTGAACTTTAAAACTTCAGTAGTCATCCGGCGTTCTACTATCTTTCTGAATCTATTCTTCTCTTTGTGATACTCTTACATAATCGTTTTCCTTTATTCCTGATTTTTATTTTCTTTGGTTTTTTTTTTCATCACGTAGGGTTCTACGGTCTCTAGTTTTTGACATTTCTAAGTGTAGTCTTTATAGTTATGGTGATCTGTTAATAAGAATAGCTAGATCGATCAGTATATCAATATTTTAAAGTTTCATTTAGGAAAGATAATGGGTTTGTTCTTTTAATCAGTCTTGGAACTCTTTCAACTATTGAAGCTTTGTTTACCCGGAAATGTATTTGTAATAGCTTATTACCATAACTCCCAAGTCAACTCCTGACTCTCCCGACCCTTAAAATTCCCATTCTGATTTGTCAGATTGTTTTAGGAGCCTTACGTTCACCTCTATAATTTTTCAAGTACGCAGTGGCAACGTATGATCTTTATCTTTTAAAGGGCTTCACACACAGTAATCTAGTATGACGTCAATAAGTAAGTATGTATTGAAATCCTGTCTTTAAGAGTCTCTTTTAAGCATATCGGATAAATTAATTGCCATACACTGTCGAGCTGTGAGTATGGTTTTCCGTGTAGGAATTTTTTTTACAGTTTTATGTAGAGTAAAATGCTCTTTTGCCTCTAAAATATTGCTTTTAATCTTTATTTCATCATCAGTTAGATAGTAACAATACTGAATGAAGACGCACAACTAATTTGTTCCTCAGATTGATAGTAATACTTTTATCAACTACCTCTAGCCTCCATGTTGGCTCTGACCCACTGTAAACGCTATATATATATATATTATTATATATATAAATTATATATATATAATATATATATAATATTATTATATATTATTATATATATTATATATATATATATTTATATATATATATATATATATTAGATAAGGAGATAAAGAAAAAATTAAAAATAACATATTTTTTATATACAAGCATCTGGCATAAAAATAAATTTAAGATATTACATTATTTCATGATTTTATCCAGATATTATTCTATTTTTTTTTCTTATTCTTCTCTTAATTTTTAAGAGTATGTATTTGACATTAACTTATTTCCTTTAATGTCGTAACTATCCTAAATACTATCAATTTGGCGAAAATGTGAACTTATGATGACATTTCTGGGAAAATTATTAGTCTGAAGTTCTTGTTTTTTGATCTCATTCCCCCCATTCCCCCTTTTTTTTTTACAAAGGGGCTTTCTTCTTCAGTTCGTGAGAGATAGCTATCAATATCCACAATTTTTGCTGCCTTTAACTATTTATCATATGTGTTATACTTTCTTTATTCAGATAATTTGATTTTAAAATATTATATAAAGCTATTCCTGATTTACGCCTTCTAATAGGTAAGCTCTGCTCTAGGATATTTTTAAATTTATTTCATTTTTTCACTTCAAGTTTTACTTCATTAGGTATATCCACATATCGGGTAGCGGTTTACGTAATGGTGGATATAGATGCAAGTCTTTAGATTTATCAATTTTTTTGTATGGCATCTTGGTATAAGATGCGTTTCTCATGGATGTTATGTCTGAATTTAATATTGTACACTTCTTTCTCGTAATTGCTTATCTGTTCAACTTAGGATTATATAAGCTGGGAGGTAGAGTCTGCTGATAAGATAATAAGTCGTTCACAATATAAGGATTCGTTGGTGCAACTTTGTTATTGGAGGTGAAAGAGGCTGTAATGCACTGCATTGGGTGGTATATCTGCATAATATTGGGGTTGTGAATATGAAACTGTGGACTGTGGATTTTGCACGTGCGTGATAATAACTGTTATATAGAGGTTGTGAATGCTGAATCTGAGAAACTGAATTCTGTACAATCTCCTTTTCTACAATAACTTCATTTTCTATACTATAAAGATTAAAGACGAAACATCTTCATCATGGCGTGACACCACTTAGTATATCAGTGGAGCTATAACGGAGAAGAGTAATGGTAGGAATACCCCTCCTCCTCGCTGTAGTAACTTTTTATTTTTCAGATTTTTAATGTTGAGGGAGAGTTTTTTAATGATGTTTCTATAACGACGTAGCTTTACCTTCTGAGGTTGTTTAAAGGAGCATTTCCTTTTATAAGATTTAAACAGACTTCACATACAGACTGGATGAATTTCTCATCCTCACTATTTAGTTTACGTTTTTCAGATGGTTCAAGCTTTTTAAATTTTTTTTATAGATAAATACTTTGCAACTAGAGCGCTCATTATTCAGGTATGTATCAGTTTCTATCTCATAGGGAGAATGTTGGTAGTGAAGCAACACTGCTGTGGCGTGTTTTTTTGGGGTGTAAGTTCACACATAAAACGTGGGGGGCTGCAAGTAACTCTTTATATACTTTTTAAGAACTCTTCCTTTGAAGGGAACATTTGAGTTGCAATACATTAATTTGAACTCTGTCTCTTTCTGGCAAAACATTAAAATTACTGTGTATGTTTAAAGAAACACTTCGCATATGCTTGCCTTGAGAGAAATATTCTGTGTTATGAAAAAATCACGAAGATATTTAGATGGTGGAATAAACTTGACGCTTCTGTATTTCAAATTCATTTGTTGCATTAAATATCTAATACAATAATTTTTGTGACCATGTTATTGTCCACTGATCTAATATCGTATAATGCTTCATGAAATTAAATAACATCTTTATATTCTTATAATTTTTCACTGATAAAACATTTATACAACACCCATTTTATTATTACAGGTTGCTTTTCACATCAAATCTCCATTTCTTTAAATATTTAAATAATAGAAAGGTTTTACCCACCCTGTAGCCCACCACTACAAGACATGTAGAGAGACTCGGACCGCTAAATTTATAAAACCGATCCAATCACTCCAGTTAAGTGAATAATGATAATGAAGTTTTGAGCTGTAAGCAGTAAAGTAATACTAGTTTTTATTATAAATTTCGTACACTTTTATTAAACATAAATGTTTATTGTGACAGTAATGTGTGTTTTTCTACATTACAATTTTTAAATAATAATAAATAATAATAATATAATAATACATAATAAATAATAATAATAAATATAATAATAATATAATAAAAGCTTAAATTTTATTATAAAAGAAAAACTAATGTTAATAAATATATGGTTTAAAGCAGTAAGCATATGAGTTAAAAACAGTAAAGCAGTAAAACATATGGTTAAAGCAGTAAAACATATGAGTTAATGCAGTAAAACATAAACAAAAGCATACTAATCCTTTGGTGTTAGGTACACCTCTATTTGATTCTGATTTACTGCTTTCGGTATGTAATTAATAAATATATGTTACACAGTAAAGTATGAGTTAAAACAAGCTAAAGCATGTAAATATAATGAGTTTAAGCAGTAAAACATTTAAGTTAGGTAAACAGTAAAACAAAGCATACTAATCCCTTGGTGGTTTGACTTATTGATTTACTGATTTACTGCTTTAAAAGGTGTAAAAACACATTTAATAAAATTTCGTAAATTGTAGTAAAAATGAATGCTTCATATATTTGAAAAGAATTCTTTGAATAGTTTACATTGATATCATATTTTCGTTCGCGCGGGAATATTGCGTCTGCGGGAGCACGCGGCCGGCGGTTACGCGGAAATATTGTGCCTGCGGGCGCGCCGCAGCGGGCGGGGAATATTGCGCCTGCGGGCACGCGGCGGGCGGTTTCGTGACGATGATCACTCTGCGGATGCGGACTCTTGTCGGACGTTCGCGGTGATGTCTCACTGTGAAAGGCTCTTTTAGATATAAATTCTTGTCATGCTATATCGTGTAGAAAAGACGGTGACGTTGTCCTTAACTAGAATTCAAGGTGGTGGTAGAACGACCTAAAACGTCTAAGACACCATAAAAAATTAAAAAAGTCTTTTGTCGAGTCGTTAATTTATATGTGTTCTATTACGTGATACTGAATCTAACAGGATAGTTAAAAGAGTTCTTTCATTAAGTTATATACATATGCTTAGTACTGAGGTTAGGTTCATTTGCGAGAAAAATAATATAATGAATCATAGCGACATTATATCAGTACATCTTATATTTGGGTTCCTATTTGATTGAATAGTATTATCGAAGAGTTATTATCTATAAAATCTGTATTTACACACTGTACACTTGTACTTGTTTGTTATTTCTTAGTTAATATCGGAGTCTTTTGTTGAAGCGAGAGAAAGACTAGAGATAAAGGTCCATTAGTTATACCAAAAATCCAAAGAAATTCTGTTTTGTGATCACATATTAGAAGTACAACATGTTGCTTATCTTGACACGGTATTCATATTAGATCATCGTCATTGGATACAAGATATGTTTATAGACTCATCGAGAAATTTAGGAGGTGTTAGTTTTCTGTTGAGCTTATTATATCTCTGTAAGAGAAGTTCTAAAATTATGAGATATAGGTATAAAAAAAAAATCTTGCGGCAATTTTCAGAAGAGAAAATGTTTTATATTTTCAATTTTTAGTATTACAATTTTTCTTAAACGAATGCGAGTAATATAAAAGTACAGTTATATGTATTCATATTAATGATCTAGTGAGCATTAGTACTTAAGTATTTTAGCACATACATTGCGAATATTATAGACAAGTGCTCACTGAGTAGATAAATCTTATCATTGTAATGAAGTGATCCACAAAATATTTACGGCGTCTCGATAGTAATATATAAAACGCGTATGATCGAGAAGTGGAGATACAGTGCGTATTATTTATCTATAGAACAAGAAAAATCAAAAAAAGTTGTTTTATTATAGATAGAAATACAATGAAAATTCATTCAGGAGAGTAGATCAATAGTAATTTAATCTTTTGTGAAGACTTCATTTAGAGAATTTCTAGCGCAGCTTGTTAGAGTTAACCTTTGACTTCTTATAGTATGACTTAGTATCCGAATGAAATTACGAGATCGTGCAGCTTAATAATAAATGAGCGTTGTCGAGCGTAGGTAACATTGTCTATAGAAGTTGACTGCGCCGAGTAGTTACAAAGTAACATTCTACTAAAAGTTTGACATAATTAGTGATGTACATGCGTTCACGATGTCCTGTAATAATAGCACTCAATGGTCATAATTTTTGAGCGACATGTTTTGAAGCGCTAGTACTTGTGTCACGAACTACACTAAAATTCTAACATAGTGACGGTTGTGTTTGTACGATAACAAAGGAATCGGTATTATCAAAAGCGCTTATTCAGCTGTTGAACTGTGTGCTAATAACACCTTTTAAGGTAATATCTGTGATAACTACAACTTTCAACCATGAAATCTACATAGTTGTAAGAAAGTATTCATATTAGGAATCGTTGTCCATAATAACAGTTGAGGACAACTGATGAGTGAATATTAAGGCAGGTGTTGGAAGGATTTCACATAGTCTACGGTATTGACTCAAAAAAACATTTCTATAGTGAATAATAAAAGTTGTCTCTGCTCAGACACGAATAGTTATCAACGTAATTGTTAACAAAACATGTTGCTATATATAAATAGAGAAGTCTAAGGAATGGTAATAAGATGCAAAAAGACACTTCGAACATATCATTACATGTGCAATCAAGCGCAGGAGAAAATTATACTAAGCTAAAGAAATGTAATTCGGAGGAGTCATGTTCAGTAAAGAGAAAATGGTTCCTTATTTATAGGTTATAATAACGATACATATTTTAATTTTTCTTGGTGTATATAGGGCCCTTAAAATAAGTTTTTGCTAAATGTACTTTTAGTGTATTAGCTAACACTGTAGCTATACGAATCAGAAGACTCTTAACAAAAAAGTGTAAGAAAAATAGATAAATCCATTTGGAATTAAGCATCAGTCAAGAGGATAATTTAGTTTTTAACTTCGAGAGAAAGCAAAAAAGTTTTCCTCGTGTGAGGCAGGCTTAGTTTCTGCAAGGTAATTCTGTATTGTTACGGATCGTAAAAAATAATTTACAATTATCTGGTTAATACATAAGCGTTGTCGGCGAGAGAAGTACACTAAAAAAATCTGATAAAACAATATTTTATACCTAAAGATAATCTATCAGAGAGTAGAAATAGTATTTCTTCATACTGACACTCAGGAGTTCATAGCTAAACGAAATTGTAGAATTTTAGTTTTTCGAACTTTTGTTTTAGGTAGGTAGTTTCTGTATTGTATCGAGAGAGAAATAAAAAAATCTCATCTCGCAAAGATATCAAAAAATAAAAATTCGTGTCTGTCAGACTGTATATGTAGCATTGACAAATTTATATCTTTGATGTTATAAAAAGAATCTAAAGTTGTAAAAATAGTATTTATAATAGTTTCAAAAATTGTTATATTACGTAATAATTTAGACTCATGGGACTTATACATGGTCTAGTCTTGTGTTTCAGGCTTAATTTCACTTTGAGGAAGCTTTCTCTAAAAGAGAGAAATAAAAACAATAAAATGATCCCAAAAAATTACAAATTTTTTTTCTACATTTTTGGAACAATTACTTCTTACGCTGATTTCCACGCAATGTTATATATGTTTATCACTTTCGTTGGATGTAGACAATAAAAATCGTAGTTTTTGAGAAAAAGAATAAAATACGTCGTACATCTTGATATAAAAATCAAAAATATTTTTTTATAACAACACGAATATTTAAGGATCGTCACAAAAATAGTATTCATATTTGTATCATGTCATTAACGTCAATGATTCTACACCGATGGAAAATGTATTTAGTGACTGGTTTTCTAATATTTTGTTAACGCTGTAGAATTTCCTGAAAATACAGTACTATTGTCTTGG
This sequence comes from Trachelipus rathkii, assembly GCA_015478945.1. Lineage (NCBI taxonomy): Eukaryota > Metazoa > Arthropoda > Malacostraca > Isopoda > Trachelipodidae > Trachelipus > Trachelipus rathkii. The sequence goes on from JABUQX010014782.1 coordinate 16,215, forward strand.
TCAGAGAAAGGAGAATTCGAAGACTAATGAGATATATGCTTATCCAAATAGTGAATTATACAAAAAAAAACGAAATAATCTTGCTACACATTGTTATATATAAGATAACAACTTCTTACCATATAAGACTTTCAGTGTCTACCGTAAATTGATACATGGATATTAATGTGCAAGTCATTTGATGTGATTTTACTTTGTGATAGCGATTTATCGAGAAAGATTATTTATGACTTTCATGGTTTAAATAATATAAAATTCTTTTTTTAAAAAATGCATTTAGTTTAGTTACCGTCTACAAATTATTAAATTAGCAAAACCTGAATTTGATAGGGTGGATATAATTAATCAAAAAAATTAAATAAATATCGAATGAATAACCGTAAGTTTTCCTCGTCAAATTATATAATTAGTATATTATATTATATAATATATTATATATATATATATAATAATATATATATATATATACTATATATATATATTAATAATACTATATATAATATTATATATATATATATACTACTATATATACTATATCCGTCCCCCCTCGGCTCGAGCCCCTATAAAGGAAGTTACCCTTCATGTTAGGGGGGGCTCGACCGAATGGCCGGCCGAGCGGGGGGGATTTCGTCCCCCGCTAGTCTCACACTAGAGAGGCCGAGAGACCATACCGACTCCATGACATCGGGGTGTCTAACCCACGTGGTATGTCGTTAAGTTTTAAAACCACCCCTAACACTTGCGCACTATTTATTTGCGGTTCAAAGTCTTTTCTTTTCTGTAGCATGATATGCACACAATGTGAAGCTTACTCGGTAGGTGCCTTAGTTGTTCTCTAGTTACATGCTGTCAGCTTTAAGGCACTAACATAATATAATATAATATATATATTATATATATATATTAATTATATATTATATATATATAATGAGAGTATATAGAGTATATATATATAGTTTATATTTATTAATCATCGAAACTCAGCACGATTATATAATTTAATTTTACCCCAATTTATTTCTCCTCTGATTCGAAATGTTATTAGTTTTCTTGTAGCTATTTTAGTTTTTCGGAAAAAAATAAAAATAGCCCAAAAAATAAAAAAAAAATTTTTGCATTTTTAAAAACAATTTTCTTACGCTGATTCCAACGAATGTTAAATTATAAAGTTCTTGGTTTTTAGCTATGTAGTTTTCCGAGAAAAAAAATAAAAATAGCCCAAAAAACCAAAAAAATTTTTTTGCCAGTCTTCAGAAGCATTTTTCTTACGCTGATTCGACGAATGTTATTAGTTTTCTTGTAGCTATCGTAGTTTCGAGAAAAAACAACATTAAAAAAAATCAAAAACTTTTGTTTTTTTCCATTTTTAGAACAATTATTTTACGTTTTTTCAGAATGTTTATTTAGTTTTCTTGTTAGCTATCCTCAAGTTTTCGAGATACCATCGTTAAACCCACTATGACGTCATATATTGACGCCTCATCGGGGACTAATATAAAGTCGAAGGTCTAAGTGCAAAATTCCGAAAAAAATTGAATAGAAAATTAACCGGTTCAGTTATTAGTTTTTGTGATTTTTTAGATTTTTACCTTAGACCTTCGCCTTAATTAGTCCGACAGGCGTCACTATATGAGTCATAGAATCGGTTTAATCGGATATCTGGGCTTAGAAAATGGTCTTTGAAAGCATTGATAGCCGGTATATGCGATTCCCGAACGGCGACAACTTATATCATAGAGACTGTTTCGAAAGGGAACCGAGAAAACGATTAACTTTGAATCGCGCAAACACCTCTTTAAGGTTAAACTTCACGTTCAACCCATATGTGACGTATCAACGGGCAACTGATATATGTCACAAGGTTTCTAAGTGTGAAAAATCCTACAAATCACAGAGAAAATAATTCCAAAAAATTTTAGGTCAGAGAATTTATTTTCGGAATATGCCACTTAGACTGGTCCGACTTATATAGTTCAACCAAACAAACGCAACGAACGTCAAGACGAACAATACGAAGCTAAATCTACTATTATAATCGAGGTTAATCAGTTAGTCAATGTCTAAGTATAAAGTCGAAGGTCTTGACGTTGTTAAGCTCGACAGGTCTTAAAGTGTTAAGTCGAGTCTAAAAGTGCTAAGTCGAAGCTCTAAGTGCTAAGTCGAAGGGTCTAAGTGCTAAGCCGAAGGTCTAAGTGCTAAGTCGAATTGTTAAGTGCTAAGTCGGAAGGCTCCTAGTGCTAGTCGAGGTCTAATGCTAAGTCGAAGTTAATTGCTAATCGAAGGGTCTGAAGGATAAGTCGAAGGTCTAAAGAGTGGAATATCTTAGATTTTTGATTCTTTTCTTGTTTGTTTTTTGTTTTTTTAGTATTTATATATTATATTATATCTATTATATATATATATATACTATATCATATATATATTATATAATATATATTGATGTATACTATATATATATATATATTATAACCACTCATACCTTATTCATTCGCCGATTTATTTAAGTTTTTTTTTTCATTTTAGTCACTCTTAAATTCATTTCTTGTTAATTAAATTTAAGAGGTAACTAAACTACTGATTTTTTAAAAACTAATTAAAATAATATTATATAACCTATAGATATATATAATATATTATATATATAGTATATATTATAGTATACTATAGAAATAAAATATATATACTTATATAGAGATTTTCACACTAGACTGTTTGAATATTATTTCCGTTAAACGTCGCACTATATCGAGGTCTGAAGCGAGTCTGTAACACAAAAAGTGGCATTTGAAAAGCGTTTCAGCGCGCTTTGCGATTCCCGTAGGGCGACACTATATATTAGTTTAACAAACAAACGAACGAACGGTCAGAGATATAAGTCGAAGGTCTCTAAGTGCAAAAACTCGAAAACTACGATAGCCACAAGAAAAATTAATAACATTCGTGGAATTAGCGTATGATATTTGTTCTAAAAAGGGAAAAAAAATTTCTTTTGGATTTTTTTGGTTATTTATTTTTTTTTTCGTCGAAAATACGAAGTACATAAAAAAATAATAACCTTATTGAATCAGCGTAAGAAATGTTATATAAAAATGGAAAAACAATAGTTTCCTTGTACCTATCGAGTTCTGCAAAGAAAATAAAAATTCAGATTTAGTAAGATTTCCAAAAACAATATTTTCTATTTTTCTAATAACAAGAATCAAATGCCTGACTGCTCAAAGGAAACTCATTTTCGGTAAAGATTATCGTAACAGTTTTCGAGCAAAAAAATAAAATTTTCCATCCAAAAAATAAAAAAAAATTTTTTTGCCAATTTTTAGAAACAAGTTTTTACGCTGAATTCCACGAATGTTTTAAGTTTTCTGTAGTATCAGTAGTTTTCGAGAAAAAAAATAAAAATATCCCAAGAAAATAAAACAGTTTTTTTTTTACATCTTAGAAACAATTATTCTGTACGCTGAAATTCACGAATGTATTAAGTTTTCTTGTAGCTACTCGTAGTTTTGAGAAAAAAAAAATAAAATACCCAAAAACACTCAAAAAATGTTTTTTTGTGCATTTTTTAGAACCATTTTTCCTTACGTGAAATTCCAGAATGTTATCTAGTTTTCCTTGTAGGCTATCGAGTTTTTCGAGAAAAAAAATAAAAATATCCAAAAAAAAATCAAAAATTTTTTTCCATTTTTAGAAACAATTTTCAATGACGCGAATCCCCACGGAGATAATTGGCTTTTAAATTTTAGGTTTTTGTAGCTCATCGTAATGTTGAAGTGAAGAACCAACTAGCCAAAATGCAAAAAAAATTTTTGCCATTTATTTAGAACAATTTTTCTATATATCCAGATTCCCCGAATGTTATTAGTTTTCTTTAGCTATCTTATTTTCGAGAAAAAAATAATAACCCAAAAAACTCATTAAATTTTTTTTGCCATTTTTAGACAATTATCTTTACGTCTGATTGCCACGAATGTGTATTTGTTTTCTTGGTAGCTATCGTCGTTAGTTTTTTGAAACGTAAAGAAAAATTAAAAATTAGCATCAAAAAATACAAAAAATTTTTTTGGCCATTTTTAGAACAATTTTCTTACTGATTCCACGAATGTATTAGTTTTCTTGTAGCTATACTAGTTGTCGAGAAAAAAAATAAAATATCCAAAAAATTTTCAATTTTTTTTTCTTTTTATACGACAATTCTTACGCTGATTCAAAAAATGTTATTAGTTTCCTTGTAGCTATTCCTATGTTTTCGAATACCTAGATTCCGATTTTGATATAGTGAGCCCATCGGGACTAATATCAGTCGAAGGTCTAAGTGCAAATCGAAAAAGAAAATTGAACGAAATTGTATGGGGAAATATTTCTTTGTATTTTAGAGATTTTCACCTTAGCTTTGATAATATCAGTTCCCGTTGAAACGTCTACTATATCGAGTTGAAGCGAGTTGAACACTAAAAGTGGCATTTGAACAAGGCGTTCCAGCGCTTTTGCGATTCCGTAGGCACACTATACTATGAGGTGACGTTTCGAAAAGAATCGAAAAACGATCTAACTTGATCGCCAACACCTTTAAAGGTATAAACTATCACTTCAACCCCATATAGGAGTCGCACGGAACTGCATTATAATGTCAAACGGTCTAATGTAAAATCTAAAAAATACAGAGAAAAACATTCCGCAAGAAAATTTCAAGTCGAAATTATTTTTTCGGAAAACACAAAGACTTTTTTTTTATATTAGTTAACAAACAAACGAACGAACGGTCAAACGATAAAAAACGAAACACAATAAATACATAAATAAGCCGAAGGTCTAAGTGCAAAAAATCGAAAAACGTAACGAAGTGCCACAAGAAAAACTAATAAATTCGTGGATATCCAGCGTAAGATATGTTGTTCTATAAAATGGAAAAAAAAATTTCTGATTTTTTGGTTGTTTAATTTTTTTTCCTGCGGAAAACTCCGAAGCTAAAAAACAATAATAACTTTTTGGAATCAGCGTAAGAAATTTGATTTAAAAATGGAGAAACAATAGTTTTCCTGTAGCTATCGTAGTTTCGAGAAATAAAATTCTAACCAAAAAAATCCAAAAACAAATTTCCTATATTGTTCAGAACAATTGTTCTTACGCTGATGACAAGAATGTTAATAGAGTTTTCTTGTAGCTATGTAGTTTTCGAGAAAAAAATAAAATAACCCAAAAAATAAAAAATTTTTGCATTTTAGAACAATTTTCTTACCCTGATTCCACGAATGTTATTAGTTTTCTGTAGCTATCGTAGTTTTTCAGAAAAAAAATAATATATCCCAAATTAAAAAATTTTTTTAAACATTTTTAGAAATTTTTCTTGCCGCTAATTCCACGAATGTTATTAGTTTTCTTGTAGCTATCGTAGTTTTGAGAAAAAAGAATAAAGAATATCCCCAAAAAAATAAAAATTTTTTTGCCATTTTAGAACAATTTTCTTACGCTGATTCCAAGAATGTTATTAGTTTTCATGTAGCATCCGTGTTGTTTCGAGAAAACAAATCAAATGGCACCAAAAAAATCAAAAAATTTTTTTTGCGCATTTTAGACATTTTCTTACCGCTGATCCGAATTTATTTAGTTTTTTCTGTAGCTATCGTAGTTTTTTAATGTGTATTTACTTTATTTACTTTTTTTTTAAAAAATCATTTTAGTTTCGTTACCTCTAAAATTTATAACCTTTTTTTCTCAACCTACGCATAGCTACAGAGAAAACTAATAAATTCGTGGATCAGCGTAAGATAGTTGCTATTTAAAATATCTACGAAATATTTTGATTTATTTTTCGTTATTTCTTTTTTTCTCGAAAACTACGATAGAACAGGAAATTAATAACTTTCGTGAAGTAGCGTAGATAATTCGTTCTGAAAATTGAAAAAAAATTTTTTTTGATTTTTTTGAGCTTTATTTTTTTTCTTTAAAACTAGCGATAGTTAAAGAAACCAATAACGCCAGGGATCAGCGTATCAAATGTGTACGACACGCTTAAACTTACGGGGCTTTGCGAAGTCCATGACTCCGTAAAAAAATTTTTGGTTATTTAGTACCCCGATCGTAGCATAAAGGGGGGAAGGAACAATTTAGATATTTTCATGTTAATTTTCAAAGTGTTCTTTACAAGGCCCGCAACCCCACGGAAAGTAACAAAGGGCGTATAAACACTCTCCAGCTGCTTTTAGTTTTACGATATCCGAAGCCGCTTCGAAAAAATGATCGACAGATCGCGAAAGGTGACCGCAGTTTCGATCTATTACTTCGTTAAAACACGCTTAACCTTACCTGGCTACTCGAAGCCCTAGATTCAGTAACTTTTTTTCGGTTTCCTCGAGAAAAACTCGCTTAGGGAACGAAAAATTTATTTTGTCCCATCTCCCGAGAAGTCAAAAGTAACGTTATTTCGTGCCCCGATTGGAGCGTAAGGGGAAGGAACCCAATAGATTTTTTTCACGTTAATTTTCAAAGTGTTCTTTATATTCCAGTTTAATTAATTTTTTTTCAACAAATTATATTCCAAACACGTTCGTTTTGATTATTAACCAAAATATATATATATATATGAATAACTCATGAATAACAAAATTAGAAACGAAGATGTGGCGGCCTTAGCTTCTTTTAATAAAAAAAAGGTATAAAGAAGGAATGAAGATACAATTTTTTTTAAACAATTTTTTTTATTAGCATGTATAAAAAATATTGATGTTTTATGCAAACAAATATGAGTGGTAAGAGAAAAAACGCCACGATTTACCCGTTTGGGAACCGCGCTTCATAATTTGTTAACGTTTTCATTTGTCACGTTTTCCACTTGAACGGTAGTTGTATGTTCGTTTCTTACGAGATCTCGCGAATGCTGGAGTTCTCCTTCCGAGTATTTCTTTTTGGCAACGACGTTGATAACATTATCCGTAATATTGAAAGTTTTCTTGAAGAACCCCCTGCAAATTCGATTCTTCCCTTTATTGACAAACAAGTAAAACGCTTTATTAAAATTTCTGCGACTGCATGGCACCGGGTATCGATATTTCGGCTTGAATATTTTGATAAGCTGTCCCAAAAATCTTTCCTTGCTTTCCGCGTTCGCGAGTTTCAAATAGTTTTCGAAATTTTCGCGTCTACTTATTCGATCTACTTTGCCCTCGCACGAGAGACCGCAGTTTACGTTGCAAAATGGACTGCGCTGATTTTCGTTTTTCCACCGTTTTCTTTGGTTCGCGCGAACTACGGACTCTTAGTATTTTAATCTCTATGTTGAGAGTTATTATTGAAGAAAGGTCTTGCAAACCCGCAATCCCACTGTCATCTAGCAGGAAATATCCATTATTCCTTCGTCTTAAACTGCCCAGTTTTCATATTATTAGGATAATCTTTTGATGCGGCGTTTCCTCGAGGAACTTGTCGTAGGTTTCCTGGCTGTTTAATTTCCAAAATTCGAAAATTTTTCTTGCAATCAACATCCTCTTTAACATACTTGCGCATCTTGAAGCGGCAATTCTATACGTCCGCAGGCCCCGGCTTTTTCTCCATGTTCGAATTGGAATAAAAAACCGCGAGCGCAAGGATTCGGGGTCGCCGCGTAAGACCTAATGATCGAAAGGAGCGAGGGTAATCACAGAAACTCCTCGATGTATGTAGTATGAGTGGCAACGTCGTAATTTCGAACTCTTGTATATGGCGTTTACGTAATGGTAACGCTCGTGTATAGTAATAAGTTATCCGTTCACAACAACTCAACCCTCGTATTTGGCGTAGTTTCCTGTTCGCCTAAGAAGCACCTCGTTGTACGTTTAAATTAACTAACTATGACACCCTAGCAGCGAAAACTCTCTCTTTTATAGACGAAAAGTGTTACGTCAGATTGATTTATTATTGATTAGTAAGCAAAAAGTATTTCGAAAAACAAAAATTCTCCAATTTATTAATTTAAAATATAATCCATTGTTCAATTTTAATTAGATTTTGCTTAGCTTTAGGTGTATATCAAAATACATTTTAAACTTAAAAATTTCTTTGAATTATTAGCAAAACATATTAAAACAGAACCATTAATTTCAAAATATTTGTAAAATAATGCAAAATTAAAATTACAAATATATATTTCAAACTGTTATTTTTTAGGAAGTAATTTTAATAAACTAATTAATATGAGCTCATATTTAACTATTTAATTAAATTTTGCTATATCATTAGTCACTTGGTAATAAAAATATATTTTTAAAAGCTTTACTATAGTCTTGAATTATTAAGCCAAATATAATTTAAATAAAAACAAATACAATATTCACATTTAATTTATTTTGCTGAATCAAACGAATTAATTGTTGCATCAATTGTTTCGAAAGATATACGAGATCGCAAATCATTTTTTTGTTCCTTAACGTAGTTTTTTTATATTTTAGAAGAAACCAAAAAAAATAATTACGCGCGGCCTCGAGAATAGGCGACCGCAGGTTTTCTTGTTAGCTTCGGTCGTACGACAGCACGCTTCACTTCTTAAGGGGCTTTGGCGAAATCCAGATCCATAATTAATTTTTTATGTTGTGATTAGAAAATACTCGCTTAAGGACAAAAAATTTTATTTTGCTCAACATCTTCCCGACCGTTTTGGCCAAAGTGGGGAAGTTTCTCAAAGAAAATAATACACAAAACTTTTTAAGTCCAAATTATTTTCCGGAATTTGCACTTAGACCTTCGACTTACATCAGTATCCCGATCAGGCGTCACTATAGTGACGTATAATCGGAATTAGAAGATAGTTTTAAGCTTAGGTAACGTATTGAAAAGCGTTCAGACCGCTTTGCATTCCGTATCGGCGACACTATACTACAAGTGACGTTTCGAAGGGTAACACGAAACTATCTAACTTGATCGCGCAACACTTTTTAAGGTATATAAACTATCACTTCAACCCATATAGTGACGTCTCAACGGGAACTGATATTAGTCAGGTCAAGTGTGAAATCTAAATCAAGAGAAATAATTATCCCAAAAAGACAGTTTGAAGTACGAATCCATTTTACGGGAATTTGCCTTAAGCCTCATTCGATTTATAATTAGTTCCAAGGCAACAAAAGAACAACGGTCAGGATAATAAGTCGAGAGAGTCTAAGTGCAAAAACTCGAAAACTACAGATATGCTAAAGAAAACTAATGAACATCGTCGGAATCAGCGTAAGATATTGTTATAAAAATGGAAAAAAAAGATTTTGCATTTTTTTGGTTATTATTTTTTTTCTCGGAAAATTATAATTTTACAGAAAAAATTAATAAACTTTTTGGAATCAGGGTAAGGAAATTTGTTTTAAAAATGGAAAAACAAAAGTTTCCTTGTACCTATCGCAGTTTTCGAGAAAATAAAATAAAATAACACAACAAAAACTCCAAACAAATTTTCAATATCATCTTCAGACAACAGGTGTCTTACACCACTGATTCACGAGTCGTAATTACAGTTTTTCTTGTAGCTATGTAGTTTTCGAAAAAAAATAAAATTCCAAAAAAAAGTCAAAAGATTATTTTTTTCCAATTTCAGAATAATTTTCTTAAGCTGATTCCACGAATTTTATGACGAGTTCTTTCTTCGTATGCTACTACGTAAAATTTTCAGCATCCTCCTCTGGTAGACAGAAACAAAAATTTTTTGCCATTTTCAGAAACAATTTTCTTACGGAACCTGGATTCCACGAAGTGTTTAGTTATTCTTGTGCTATCGGTAGTTTAATCGAAGAAAAGCAATAAATAGCCCAAAAAAGATGCAATCCAAAACTGTTTTTATGTGGCATGTGTTTAGAACATTATCTTGACGCTTGGAATATTGCCGCGATCCAGTAACGAATGGTCTATTTGTTTTCTCCATCTGTAAGCCTCTCGTAGTCTTCGTTGAGAAAAAAAATTAAAATAGGCCGGCCGAGGATCCGCAGCCGGATAGCAGTCGCAGCCCGGTGCCATCACGTCAGGTGCTCCCAAACAAAAAAGTTTTTTGCCCATTTATCAGAACAATTTTCCTTCACCGCTGAATTCCAAGGAATGGTTATTCAGCTTTCTGTAGCTATTCGTAGTTTTCAAAAAAAAAAAAAAATAGCGCCAAAAAATCAAAAACAAATTTTGGCCTTTTTTAGAAATTATTAACCTGTATTCCACGATGTTTTGCTGTTTTCTCGTACGCTATCTGTCAGGTTTTTGAGAAAAAAATAAAATAGCCCCAACCAGATCAGAAATTTTTCTTGTGGCGGTATTTCCTTTAAGAGAAACAATTTCTTTTCACGCTGATTCCACGAATGTTACTCAGTTTTTTGTAGCTATCGTAGTTCTCGAGAAAAATGTTTGAATCACAAAAAATCCAAAAAATTTTTCTTTGTGCAATGCTTTTAGAAACAATTTCTCTACGCGCTGACTTCCCACGCACTATCCGCTCTATTAGTGTTACTTCAGTGCTGATCGTAGTTTTCGAGAAAAAAAATAAAGATAGCCAAAAAAATCAAATAAACACACACATTTTTTGAGCCATTTTTTAGGAAAATTTTCTTACGCTGATTCCACGAATGTAAGAAATTTCTTGTAGCTATTGTGAATTAGGAGAAAAATTTAATTACTTCTAATGAATTTTTTGTTAAAGAACATCTTTAAGGTTTAAAGTTACGACCTTCTACCACACAACACTCTAACCTTAAAATAGAACTGTAAATTTAAGGTGACTAAATTAAAAAAAAATTACATAAACTGCATTACTGTAATACGGTAACGCTAAAGTGTTCGAATATATATATACTATTAATACAATAAGAAATTTATCATTCCGCATGTATTCCAATATCTAGATAAGTATAGCATGTCAATAAGTTTCGTCTATATAGTAATAGTATAATATATATCTATGATGTATATATATATTTATCATGGCCAATGTCCCTCCCTCGGCTCGAACCCCCTAAAAGGCGTACCCTCTTTAGGAGGGGGCTCGAGCAGAAGCGACGGGGTGCGAAGGGCGGGCGAAGTTTCAATACCCCGGAGGCGGAAATGGTAACGGGCGACACCCCGTCCGGAACCCAAAGAGCAAAGAGCGGGGGGTTCCGGAGACACTCCCCGGAGGGGGGAATTGTCCCCGTAGTCCCCTAGAGGCGAGAGACCCCGATCCTGACAATCGGGTGGTTACCCCGGGGTGATTGTTAGTTTTAAACACCCCTAACACTCGGGCGTCCTATTTTTTTGCGGTCGCAAATCTTTTTTTTTGTGCCCTGGGTGTAAAATGCAACAATGTGTATGCCTTACTGTAGGTGCTGTGTTCTCATAGTTACATGATGTCAGTCTTTAAGACACTAACCTATAATATATATATATATATATATATATATATATAATATAATATATATATATATATCTATATATTATATTATTATTATATATATATATATATAATATGATAATTATCGAATTATATCGATATATCCAATATCGATTATCGATATGTTGATATATCGAATATCGTAGCTAAGACGAAAAACTAAATTTTACCAATTTTCTTACGCTGATTCACGATCGATTATTAGAGTTTTTTGTCGTATTGTTTCTGTGAGAAAACAAAATAAATAGCCCCAAAAAATCAAAAAATATTTTTGGCCATTTTTAGAACAATTTTTCTTACGCTGATTCCAAGAAATGTATTCAGTTTTTCTGTAGCTATCGTAGTTTTCGAGAAAAAATTAAATAAAATATAAAAAAAATCGACACTAAATTTTTTTTTCCTTTTTAGAAAATATCTTACGCTGTTATAGTGACGTTGCGAAGGGAACTGATATAAGTCTCGTAATGGTGCTAAGTAATAAGTCGACCGGTTAAGGTGCTAAAATCTAAATCTTCCAAAAAAATAATCACAAATTTTAAAGTCCAAATTATTTTTCGGAATTTGCACTTAGACCTTCGACTTTATATCAGTTCCCGATCAGGCGTCACTATATGACGTTATAACCGGATTGAAGATAGTTTTAGCTTAGGTAACTGGTATTTGAAAGCGTTTCAGCGACTTCTTCGATCACGCGTAAGCGAACACATATTATACGTGAAGTTTCGAAGGAAGGAAAATCGACTAACGTGGATCGGTGACGTATTTTTTAGGGTACTATAACCATCGTTGAACCCGAATATTAGGTGACGTTCGAAGGGACTGATAATAAGTCGAGGTCTAAGTTATAAGTCGAAGGTTTAGTGCTAATCGAAGTCTAAGTATACAGTGAAGGCTAGATATATATCGAAGGTCAAGTATAAGTCGAAGGTCTAAGTATAAGTCGAAGGTCTAAAAGCTAAGTCGAAGGTTAAGTCTAAGTCGAGAGGTCTAAGTGCTAAGTCAAAGGTCTAAGTGCTAAGTCGTCGAAAGGTCTAAGTGCTAAGTCGAAGGTTAAAGTGCTAAGTCAGAAGGTCTAAGTGATAAGTCGAAGGTCTAAGTATAAGTCGAAGTCTAAGTATAGGTAAGGACTAAGTGTTAAAATTAAATTTTCAAAGAAAATAATACACAAAATTCTTTCAGTCCAAATTATTTTCGGAATTTTGCACTTAGACCTTCGACATATTCAGTTCCCGTCAGGCGTCACTATATGACGTCATAATCGGATTGAAGATAGTTTAGCTGTAGGTAACTGGTATTTGAAAGCGTTCGGCCGCTTTTGCGAATTCCCGTATAGGCGACACTAAATACTATGTGGGGTTTCGAAAGGGACCGACAAAACGATACTACTCTGATCGGCCGCCAACACTTTTAAGGTATAAACTATCACTTACAACCCCATGTAGTGACGTCTCAACGGGTAACTGATATAAGTCAAAGGTCTAAGTGTTGAGAATCTAAAAATACAGAAGAAAATAATTTCCAAAAAATTTTAAGTCGAATTATTTTCGGATTTGCAACTTAGCTTCGATTATATTAGTTCAACAAAACAGAACGAACGACAGTCAGAGATATAAGTCGAAGTCTAAGTGCAAAAAACTCGAAAACTACGATACCAACAAGAAAACTAATAACACTTCGTGGAATCAGCGTCGGAATTTTGTTATAAAAATGAAAAAAAAAATTTTTTGATTTTTTTTGGTTATTTTATTTTTTTCCTCGAAAAATAAAATAGCTAACAAAAAAATAATAACCTTTTGGATCCGCGTAAGAAATTTGTTTTGAAAATGGAAAAAACAATAGTTTGACTGGAGAGTTCGTAGTTTTTTAGAAAATAGTTAACATACAAATAATCCAGAAACAAATTTCATATTTTCAGAACAACTAACTTACGCTGATTTCACGAGTGTTATTAGTTTTTTTTGTAGCTATCGTAGTTTCGAGAAAGAACAAACAACCTGCCAAAAAATCAAAATTTTTTTTGCAATTTTAAGAACAATTTTCCTAAACGCTGATCTCCACCACAAAGAATGTATTAAGTTTTCTTGTAGCGTATCGTAGTCTTTCGAGAAAAAAATAAAAGATCGCTGCTTCTGGAAGTGAACTGCCGCCAACTGGATTGCCCGGCAACCGTTCCTTCCATATCGGTGGGAAAAAAAATGTTTTTAAGGGAATATATTTAAACAGATAGATATATAGAAAGAACGTTTAATAAGCACATTTTAAAAAATTTCTTTCTTGGAGAATTACCAACGTTTAGTTTCATGTTTAGTTGATTAAACGGGTTTTTCAAAAAAATAATATTTTTTCTAAACGTCTGCAAGTGCCACGTCATATGGCACTCTGGAATTTGCTGACATAAGCGTTTAAAAAGTATAAAAGAGGGAGAGAGACATCGGTGCCATCAGTTACCGACAGTGCCAAGTCAAGTGCGGATACCTCCTCGAGTCTCGACCGTGATTGTTTGTGTTTTTCCTTTTCACCCTAAGAGATAATTTTTTTATTTGGAAACCACCACTGCTGAGCCCTTGTTCTTGTCGTTGTTAAAATACCAAATAGTGGATTCGCTTTTCTTAGGAAAGACTAAACTGGTTGGAGGAGTATTCCTTTAGGCATATTTATAATTCTTATCAGGTGAGATTGTTTTAATTTATTCATTTATTATAAGAATTTCAAAAATAAATTATATGTATGTCATTTGACCAAAACAAAATCTGCCATTAAAAATAAATATTTAAAAACAAGTATTTTTATTATTAACATCGATCGAATTTCTGTAATAATTTGGAAGGAACTAAAATGGTCAAAAAGTTATTAAAAAAACTAGTTTGCGAATATACTTTTAGCTCATAAACGCTCAATGAATATATTTTTCCCTTTTTCCATAGATTCATTTGAAAGTACTAGTCTTCAAACCCTCGACGAATTTCTCCTAAATCAAGCCACCACGTTTTCATTTTTTGAAACAGGTAATTGATTTTTACTTGATAATTATAATTATTAATATATTTTTCTATTTTTTTTTTAAAATATAATATCGCATTTTATTTTTTACAATGTGCTGACGAGTATTAAATAATATATATCTGTGGGCGTGCGTAAATATACCTGCCGGTATTATACGTAGTTATGTAGGAGGTGTAATGATAAAATTTATTTTCGAATAGTTTATTATTTACTAAAGACAAAAAATTTTTTTTTTTTTTAATTTTTTGCTTTTTATAAAGTCTTTAATAATGCTTTCAAATTCCGAATTTAAGAGTACGGGCGACACTGAATAAATTGACGAATAGTTTGAAAAGGCGATTATGATGAAAGCCTTTTTTATTCGCAATACGTTGATAATTCCTAGACTAATAATTTCCTTCATTCCTTTTTCTTTTTAGACCCGTTTTGATTCTGGTGATCATGGCATCTACAACGAATCAAGAAATTATCAAACTGCCCTCAACGGAAAGAAAATTTCAAAACCTCGAATCTGGAAGTGATCATGACGGAACCAATCGTAGCAGGTTTACCGATAAACTTTTTAACAAACTCGTCTCATACGGGGAGAAACATACGAGGAACCACCGCCGCTACCACCACCACAACCGTTTAAGAACATCGAGGAAGGCCGGGAGTAAATCAGTTTTTTACCGAGACTGCAATCAAAGAAGCTCGCCTCCTCCCAGCTGTGCAGAGTTGCCCACGGATCCCCGTCTGAGAAAGCCGTATTGCGTACCGATACCACCTCCCTCCATCCCGGACGTCGTCGATAAGGCATCGAAGTCTACGTCACCCCCACCTTCCTATATCGACGCTGTTGTGAAAATTAAAGACAAGGTGAGCGACCCCAAAGACTCGTCGAATGAAAGCGTCTCGGGTGTGACGAACAACCGTGGCGAACCGATGTCACTGCCCTGTTTTTACTACAGACCTTCTGACAACAACAATGTGAAGTTATACAACCCCATTCGCCCGCAAATAGAAGATGAAGATATGAGATTTGCGATTCCTTTGGAATTAAGAGTGACTATGTTAGAGAATATTGTGGAAGACCTCTTAGACATCGTTGGCGTGAATAGGCTAGATTCTAAGAGCAAAAATAAATTTCGAGAGGCTCCCACGATGGATCGAAATATCAACAACGCGCTTCCCGCCCCAGCCACCACTATTACCGCCACGGCGACTGTTACTGGCAATGGCACCGCTACTGCTTATGCGAATCCATACCCTCGACTTATTCTCTTTGACATCGACGATCCTAATACTACCCCTTCTACGGTCGGAGGAACTGGCCCGCCCCCGGAAGATAGTTTACAGTCGGCCGCGAAAGCAAAACTCGCAAAGGAAACAAGTAGCGAATCAACACCCGGAAAAAGGAAGGACGTGGAATCATCGACCAATAATCAAAAAATTGAAGAAAACAAACTTGATTCAAGCGAAGATAAAAAGAGCGTAGGTTCTCCATCATCGAATCGCTCACCGTCGTGTACACCTCAACTCTCTTCGAAGAACGAGTCAAGCTTCTCCTCTCTGTCCGAGACACCTGAGAAAAATAAACCGTTAAAGGAAAAGAAATACGGTCCCGCTGGAAACGCCACCAGTGGAAATGACGAAGAGGATAAAAAGCGCTCATCGAGTAGTAATTCTTTATCGAACCAAAAAGACAGAAGTTCGGGACGCTCTTATTCACCATCGGTCGAAAGGCAACCATCGTCCGAAAGACGCTCCAACGATTACAGCGAGCCTTTCGACAACCTGCCTTCACTATCGTCTTTCAAGATCCCGCGCTTGGTCGAAACATGTTCCGAGAGGTGCCCCAATAGTACTTTGTACAAAAATATTAACAGCAGCAGGAGCGGCAACAGCAGCAGCAGCAGCAGAGCTTCGCCTTACGCGATTCATACCTTATTCAAAAAGCCTTCTCGCGCTAAGAGTAGTGACGAAAATCGCAGCAGGAGCAGGAGCCGCACCAGCAGCAACTGGAGCGATCCTTACAGGGATAGAAGATCACCGCGCGCGATTTCTCCGGTGATCGGAAACCGACCAACGTATCATCGTGAAAATAATAATGATGGATGTTGGCGAACCGAATATATAGAAAATTCAAACGACGCTAAATGTTGGCGGAGGGAGGGTGGCGGTGGTGGAGGCAGAAGAATATCCGACGGCGACCTCGAAGAATATTGGGGTTATAGCACGTCGAAAAGTGCCGGGGCTGAATCGATTTTACACCAAGATTCCCGTCAAAGAAGTTCGCCTCATGGCGGTGCGAAGTTACACGAGGTCGCAGACCCGCATCTAAGAGAATCGCACGAAACTATTTCAAAACTGTAGGAATTGTTTGTTAATTTTATTTATTGTGTATGTAAATATTTGAATAATTTACGAAGTTATATTTATTTTAATGACGATTTTAATTTGTAAATTATAAACGTATCCAAATACAAATTTGACTTTTATTTCGATTCATATTTTGTAACGGTTTTTTAATAAATTTCCAGATACTCGATTTGCATTTTATTAGACCATTTCCTTTTTTAACCAACCCTGTTCCCGCGGTTGGTTGTTGATGTATCAGACAGTTTTGGTATTATTTTATATCTATTGGAAAAAATGAAATAATAAACAATTTGTTAAAACAACTTTATTAATCGGGTATTCTACGCGCCTTCAAAAAAAAATTGAGATGTTTTAGTAAAATGTAAACCTCAACAGATGAAATATACCTCACTTTGATGATGTTAAAAAATAAAAGAATTTTAGTAGGCCTCGTCCGTTTACGTTTGACATCCCGGAAGTGTCTTTAAAGACGACTCGTTCCTTAAGGGGACGTTGCGCGTAGCAAAGAGAAACGACGAATCGCTTCTCCTTTCGTCCAATCCGGTTTTATTTCCATACGCTCCGTTTTTTCTTTTGTTCAGAGCGTCATAATCATCCTTAAAATGAAAGTTCTTTCTGCGTCGCGCGATCCCGCGCGTTGAACCGTCGATACCCTTTCGGGTTTTCTGGATTTTCTTCCACTTTCTATATCTCGTCTTTATCATTAATCGCAATAGTCGACGGTCGTCGCGATGAGCAAGATTGAGAAAGCGAGGAAAATTTTCCTCTTCTCCGGCCGTCGATTATTCGTCGTCAATTTTTATCAACGGGAGCTCCCAAAAAGAAGAAGAAATTACTAAATATCACGCGCCGATCGCGCAATCAGTTATTGTTAAACGTTTCCTCATGTCGTTAGTGATTTTTTTCTACCGACATTTTTCAGAACGTCAAAAATTATTTTTTGCAATTTTCAAATTAGGGTACTAATTTATATTAGCACAAAGGTTACATAGATAATTCGATTTGGCTATTGAAGTTTGTACTCATTTCATTCATATGTGGATGATTATATATATACACACGTACTGAATATTTGAATCCGAATCTTCTGTCTCCATCGGCTCGTCTTCATCATTAATGTGCAATTTAGCAAAAAGGTTTTATAGATCACCAATTTGGCGATCGAAGTTGTTTAGAAGCACAAATATACTTAATGACGGTATCGATTGATGCTCTTCTTTCGCTTGTTGACACTTTTCGATTTTACTTCTCGTTTGTCCGAATAATTGTTCGGTCTGGCATCGCGACGATTTAAAAAGAAGAGGAGAAGAGCTGGCAGAAATACTGGTGAAAAGATACTGAAACACTAATAAATATTAGTATATAAATATCTATATATATATATATTATATATATATATAATAATATATATATATATAATTATATACATAATATATTATATATATATATTATACTTATCATATTTATATATACTAAAATTATGGAAAGACATATTACTCCCTATCAAAATATTTTTACGACCCATGAAAAATAGCAAACACAAAATAAGCCGCAGATTTATGGAAACCCCAGTGGTGAAGAAAGGAGAACGGAAAGATTATCAAAATGCGAAGATGTTAACTGTTTCTTATAATCGCTAGGCGCAGTCCTAGACCATCCTAAGAGAAACACGATTAACACCTTTTCGTGAACTAATTATTAGGTCACACGAAGAGAGAGAGAGAATTATTTCTTCCCATCCATCGTCTATATCGATATCGAACTGTCGAAATGCTTTCTTCATTTGTATCTTCTATTTTTTAATAATATTCATCCTAAGAAAAAACGCTAGATATTTTTTCAAAATATGTAGGTTTTTGTCCACAGGAAGAAAAAAAAGAAAAGCATCTTCCGGGAAGACAAAAAAATTGGTTTTATTCGATTAATTATTTTTAATTCTGAATAAAATTTTGCCCTTTCTTCGATGAAATTATTTGTTTTTCCTCTTTTCCTTTCGAGATTTTAAAAGCTCTATAAATATAAGGTAATAGCAGTCTTGCATCGAAGGATCTTCTTTTCGGATTTATCGAAACGGAGGAAGAAGTTTTCGTATATTTTATTTCATGTTTTAAGCGCATGTTCTTTTTCTCAACCGTTATAATAAAGATTCGAGAAATACATTTATTATTATCCTTTTTTACGCTCGGTTTCGAGTGCAAAACGCGCGAGCGAAAAAAACAATTGGGTTTATCGATAAAGATCAAATTCATCTTCAGTTTTCCGGTAAGCTTGGAAGTTATACCGAACCTAATTAAACGAACGGTTGTTGCCCAGCAATCGAGTTGGCAGTTTACTTCGAGGAGCGGTTGGTCTCATTTCTTTTCCTCCTAGAATTTTTTTTAAAAGCACTGCTGTTGCGATGGACTCGAGATCCTATCTAGAGCAAATGATAAAACAAACATAAAAGTTCTGAAATTTTTTTTAAAACACCAGTTTGTTTAGATTATTTTTCACCTAAACACATAATCGTCTGACCATTAGTCCGATTAAGCGCGTAGTGGCAAGCTGCTGATACGATATAGAAGAAACTAAGGGCATATCTAGATATAGCAACGATTAATTACAATTTTATGCTTAACACATTTTTAATTTTACTTTTATTCTTTTTTTTAATTTTCTTTATTCTTCTTTAGTATTGATTTTTCAATAAAATAACAATTCAACACAAACATCTACACACACACGTTCCTTTAGTGCGATTTTATTGTGCGTTTGGCACAACATTTCCGACTCACTCTCTTTGCTTTCCCCATTTAATTACAAAGAATTTAGATCGGAAATTTCCGGAAGTGAAAGATGCCATATTATTGACAGCTTTATTTTTAAAAAACTTCGTAGACCTAACAAGATGTGCAATTAAAGTATGGTTGTAGAACTTTACTACGTCGGAACGTACTTATTTTGTAACCTTTTGATTTTCAAAAACGAAAGACATTGCGTAAACGATAAGGAACATTAAATAACCTATGTTGTTAATAAAGCTTATATTTAATATATTTTTATTCTATGTAAAAGAAAAAAAGTTAAACCAGTATTCGCCATCACGCGTTTAAAATAAATACTACCATTCTCTATCCGCACCGAACGAAACCATCTACGCCACTACTTCACTTAGTTCTCCTCTCTAGCGTATTAATTCTTCCACAACCTGAGAAATTCTAAAGCAATTCATAAGATCTTAGGTCACTCCGTGTCCATAAATTCTGTCGTTGCCATAAATAAATGGCAAATATGCCAGATTTTATACATTGTAGATAATTGTCTAAAAATGGAAAAATTTTGTTTTTGGGGCTTTTTATTTTTTTTTTCTCGAAAACTCCGATGAGTTCAAGAACTACTAATAAATTCGTGGATCAGGTAACGAAAATTGTTCCTACACCAATCGGAAAAATTTTCTTTTTTTTCTGAATATTTTGGCGGCTTTTTATTTTTTTCTATTCTATCAAAAACTACGATAGCTAACAAAGAAACTGAATAAACATTACGGTGGAACTCAACACGTAAGAAAATTAGTTCAAATCACGGACCCAAAAATGGAAAAAAAATATAATTTTGTTTTTTTTTGGGAATTTATTATTTTTTTCCTCGAAAACTACGATAGCTACAGAAACTATAACATTCGTGGAATCAACGTAAGAAAATTATCCCAACAAAAAAATGGACAAAAATATTTTTGTTTTTTTTTGGGATATTTTATTTTATTTTTTCTCGAAACATACTAGAATAGCTACAAGAAAACTAATAGCATGTACGTCGTGGAATCAGCGTAAGCAAATTGTTATCTGGCAAAATGGCAAAAAAAATTTTTCTGGTTTTTTGTGGCTACTTCTATTTAGCATTTTTTTTTCTCAAAAACTCCGATTCTCAAGAAAAACTAATTAACAAGATTTCATCTTGCATGGCAGCGTAAATGGTTGCTAGAAAATGGAAAAACAAAATTTTTGATTTTTTTTGGGTATTTATTTTTTTTCTTCGAAAACTACGATTAGCTAAGACAAAGAAAACTAATAACATTCGTGAATCAGCGTAAAGAAAATTGTTCTAAAAATTGCAAAAAAATTTTTTTTTTGATTTTTTGGGACTATTTTATTTTTTTTCTCACAAAACTACGATAGATGACAAGAAAACTAATAACACTCGTGGAATAAGCGTAAGATGCTATGTGAAAAATATGCAAATTGTTTTTGGATTTTTTTTTGGTTATTTATTTTATTTTTTCGAAAACTACGATAACTACAAGTGAATATTTGTTTTTTTGCCATTTTTTTAAAACAAATTTCTTACGCTGATTTCCAAAAGCTTATTATTTTTTTGTAGCTATCGTCAGTTCCTGTGAAAACAACAAATAGAAGTAACTCCAAAAATAAAATTTTTATTTTTCTTTTTAGAAACAAATGTACTTCGCTGAATCCACGAATGTTATTAGTTTCCTTGTAGCTAATCGTAAGTTTTCAGAGTTTTTTGCCTTAGACATCGACTTATAATCTCTGACTCGTTCGTTCGTTTGTATTGTTGAACCTAAATAAGTTCGAAAAGTCCTAGTGTAAGATCCGAAAAATACCATTTCGACTGGTAAAATTTTTTGGGGAAATTTTTCCTCTGTGATTTTTTAGATTTTCAACTTAGACCTTTGACTTATATAAAGTTCCCGTTGAGACCTCACTATAAATGGGGTTGAAGTGATAGTTTTTACCTTAAAAGGTGTTGCGCGCGATCAAGTTAGATCGTTTCTCGGTTCCCTTCGAAACGATCACTGATAGTATAGTGTCGCCTTACGGAAATCGCAAAAGCGGCTGAACACGCTTTCAAATACCAGTTACTTAAGCTTAAAAACTACTCTTCAAAGTCCGATAATGACGTATATGTAGGGTGACGCTGAATCGGGAACTGATTATAAGGAAGGTCTAAGTGCAAATTCCGAAAAATAATTTGGACTTAAAAATTTTGTGTATTATTTTCTTTGGCAATTTTAGATTTAGCTACTTAGACCTTCGACTTTATACAAAACCTTCGACTGTATACTTAGACTGTCGACTAAGCACTAGACCTTCGACTTAGCACTTAACTTCGACTTTAATATTCATAATTTTAAG